>CM065702.1:8092655-8105952 GCA_017654935.2 Phymorhynchus buccinoides
TAAACTTGTATATTCTATGGCTCCAACCCACCTGCATGCGCATCTCGACCATTCCAACGGAAGTGTCGCCATCTTAGTCCTTATGTGTATGTAAACAAAGTGTGTGTAAACAAAGTGAAAATGTTATCTAAATGTGTAAAGAAAACATCCAGATGTTATAAATACAGTTTAGATAAGTTTCGAATTGGAACAGCCAAATACGCAGCATCGATCTGGCATTTTTCAAAAAAAGGTAAGGACTAAGATGGCGGTCTTCCATAATATGGCGCTCCTTGTGGCCGGATATGACGACACGTGGGTACCAGCCATATCACAGTTAGCCCGACCGAGTTCCCATTTAGGGATAGCGTTAAAACACACCTGAGGGGCAACGTTTTGCTGCTCAACACCCGATTTTGTAAATAAAGCAGACGTATATGAGGCTAGTGTGCGTGTGTGTGTGTGTGTGTGTGTGTGTGTTGTGTGTATGTGTATACGTTTCTGTGTCCAACACACACAGAAAAATGAATTGATTTCAGTATTCATTGCTTGCTTGAGAACACACATAATTATGCACACAGGCACGCAGTAATGAAAAAGGCGAAATGACACTAAGTGCATAATGATGTCTCGTGAGAATGCAATGTGGGAAATGGTGATTCGGGAAATGACGATGTGGGAAATGGCGATTCGGGAAATGGCAATGTGAGAAATGGCGATTCGAGAAGTTCCCCCTCGACCTCTATCACACCACTGTTTAAGATTAAGCGCATATAAATGCTCATTATTATTATTACTAGCGCAACTCCGAGTCCCAGTAACGCCTAGTAACGGTAACGCCTAGTAACTGTAACGCCAAGTACTGGTAACGCCGAGTACAGCAAATTTGAAGCGATTCGGTTAAGAAACGGCGGAGTCGCATAGCGCGCGCGTTTCTGACCCGATTCACTTCTGGGTTGGTACACGGATGGTCACCGTCCCCGGTGATCTTCCTGCCAAATGCGAAGGCAATCGGTCCAGAAACACCGGAGATACGGGCGCCGAGAGGCCGGCGGATGCGCGTTTCGCGCATTTGCCGAACCGCGCAAATGACACGGCCGCCTCGGTTGCCGTTGCCATCGGCCCGTTAGGACTCACAGCAAATTTGAAGCGATTCGGTGGAAAAACGGCGGAGTTATAAGGCCCGTTTCGTGTTTCAGACACACACACACACACACACACACACACAGACACACACACGGACAGTTGGCTTATTACTATATGATTATTATTAACATCCTGAAGCAACTTCTCACCGCCACTACTATCCCCACCCCCACCACAACAACTCCCCACCCCCACCACACTGTCCCTCCTCTCCAGCTTCACCACCTCCCCCACGAAGCCCCCCATCCTGCTCACCACCCCCTTCCCGTCCCCCTTCTCCCCGCAGCGAAGGACGGGGCGACTGACGGTACCCGTTCTTCCGAAAGCCACTCTCTCCTTCACGGCCCCCTCTTTGCCTTCCCCGGAGCGCATCTCTCTGGCCAAGACCACGTGTTCGTAATCCGCACCATCTTTTAGCGTTCTGTCCACGTTGTTTTCAAGCTTCTTCAGGTGGTCCAGATTGTTCCGGATCTGCTGGAAATCGGAGGCGAGTCGCTCTTCGATTTCTCCGCTGACGCCGCGAAGCGAGCTCAGAGCGCTGTCGCGAAGCGTGTCAGCCGCCGCCACGAGAACGGCGTGCCTCGCGAGGATTTCTTTCTCCACCGAACACCGCTTTTCCTGAAGAGCTTTCCGCCGTTTCTCGGCTTCCGTGATGTGTTTAATGACGTCATCCACCGCGTGTCGGATCCGGGTCTTGTCGGCGTGGAGCTGGTCGTGAACGTCGAGAGCCGCCTGGGAGATCGTTTTCATGTCGTGGTGGACGTGCTTTTTCATCATGCACAGCACGCAGATGGGAAGGTCGCACTGCACGCAATAGAGCTCTAGTTCTTTTTGGGCGTGTTCCGAGTCGTCGGGGCAGAAGAAGGTTTTCCTGGCCCGGTCAAGATCTCTGCTGCGGATGTAAGGGTTGCTTCTGAAACGAGGCAATATATTGTAATAATAATAATCATAATCATAATCATAATTAACATTGATAGAGCGACCTTTCTCTCATGAGCTCACGGCGCTTCACAATTATTTAAATACATACATAGATCATAAGCTACTACAATATTAACTATCAAAAGCATGCACATAGCCACAACACGCATGCACACCCACACACGCACACGCCCGCACACACCCACACACCCACACGCGCGCACACACACCCACACACAATGTGGGGGACATAGTTTTGAGGCAGGAAACAGGACAAGGAAGAAATCAGAGGTATTGCCGGAAGAGGTGAGTTTTAAGAACGGTTTTGAAAGATTGGAAAGATTTAGCAGAACGAAGTTCATATGGTAGGGTGTTCCAGACAGAAAGGGCGCTGAAAGAAAATGAACGTTCACCATATGTCTTAGTGTTTGTACGAGGAATAGAAAGGATAGGTTTGTCAGACGAGGAACGGAGAGACCTGAAGGGTGAGTAGCCTACAGGTGAACGAGATCAGAGAGGTAGGCAGGACCAGATGAATGGACAGTAATGAGGCATATCCGACGGGGCACACTTGAACCTGCCCCGTATGGAGCCCATTCATGTAAGATGGAACGTTGCCCCCACTGGTCGTTTATTGTCCTGAGTAGTCCGGGCGTGGGTCTGTACTAAAACTAGCTATACCTTGTTTGATATATATTTTAGGTTTTCATGTTGATTTAACATGATTTTGAGGGTGCTGACTCCAAATCCGTTGGAGGCCAAGTTCTAAATGTTGGCATCTTGAGTTATGATGCAATATTAAAAATGGTTGCCATGGGATATTAGAGAACATTAAAAACAGAGCAATCTATGCACTGATTGTAAATATTTGCATCTAATGCTTTTCTTGGGTAAGAAATATGTAGAAGTTGCTGAAATGATTCAATTAACTGATTGGGGGGGGGGGGGGGGGGTGTATTTATTTATTAGTCCCCTGCCACTCTGCAGAGGTGGGTTATTACGATCATTTGTGTCTTTTTGCCATCTGTCTGGTTTATTATCTTATAAACTATTCCCACAGAATCAACTCAAAATTTGTGATAATATTTTACATGAGTCAGTGTGCTCCATCAAACAAGGCATGCTTTGTGACCTTGACCTTGAGGTTTTATGTTGATTGTGTGCCTTTCTTGTACTGACCATAGATTTTAAGCTGTCGCAATTGCAGCCCTAAAATGAGCTAAGTGGTTTTTAGCTTACATTTATGCATAATATTGAGTTTCTGATGCCTTTTCACCTTGACCGTTTGCCTTAAATACTTGACCTTGACCTTTGACCTTGAATGTTTTAACTTTCTGTTTTGATAATTATTTCAAGTGTTCGCAGTTACAGTCATAATATTGGTACATCAGCTTCAGGTACTGCAGATGATAAGTACCAATGACTAAGTGTACTAAGAATAAACTTGATCTTAATGTTTGGCCTTTTTTTGCTAGGTATCAAGCAATGCAGTGCAATGTCCAGTATTGACGTGCAGGTAGGGAAAAGGATGGCCTCGTCATTGAATAGAGAGTAGGGGGGGGGGGGGCAGAAAGAGTGAGACAAGCTGATCTGCTAACTTGGCTATGGCTGCATTCAGATTGTCTTCGCGTTCTGCTGACTGCCAGGGCCTCATCTGGTGTTTGCAGCTGTTCCATGAGTCCATATTCTGTGCTGACCCATGCATTTTCCAGCTACAGTTCAATGGACTGACATCTGGAATTGATGAAAGTGCTGCTGTTTTCATAAACCACTTGATATTGGGCATAGAAGCATTATGCTTCATTGTGCTTCAAAGTTGGAAGACCAGCATAGCAAATGCTTAATTCAAGTTGTAGTTATCGTGAATGTGTCTATTATAAGGCGATGCTATATTGTATCCATAAGCTTGATACTAAGAGCTAAATCAGGTGAAAATGTCATCTCTGTCAGAACAAAACTGTGGACACTCACGCAATGTCTCATTAATGTCTGACTTGGTTACAAAAAACCCAGCAACTTAAGTATTACTTATTTTGCTGTCCACTGTTTGCTTTATTTTATGTAAGTTCCTTATATAGCCAGGCTTCAGGTTTCCCAGAATGGAGTGGCCAAAGAAGATGTTGCCTTTAAGAACACAATCATAAGTGTCTTGAGTATCGAGGACACAACACTCAACAGACGAAGCGAAAAAGTCAACAGGCAAGACTAAAATATGGACCTCATGTACACTATCTTCCTAGGCATGTCTCCAGCCTCTATTATCCATGGCTGGGCAGACATGGACTGTGTTCACCAGTAGTCAACGGCTTTAGTACTGGGTAGTTGTGCACATTGTATGCCAAGGCAAAGAGCTCAAAGACTTTATTCCTGGCTAGGATGGTGACCATGCTGGTGAGCTTCATTGGTTGCATTGGCAGGCTCATGGAATTGGGGTGAGGAGGGTCGGTGGCTTTGAACAGATCTGAACAAAAAAATGCCAGAGTGTCACAGCTGCTTACTGAAAAAGAACTAACCATGGTATGTCAAACTCTTAACGTTTTGTCTTTTAAACACTGCTAAGGCTAATATGTTATTATGTTAATACATCCACATGATAAAGATCTGTCCAACTTCCAAGCCAACAGATACAATGTTGCATTACCTCACCATAGATGTACTAATGGTGACCAGAACTTGGATATAACAAATTTGTTATGCTGGTCTTCCAACTTCAAAGCACAATTTTTGCAAGCTCAATATCAAGTGGTTTGTGGAAGCAGCTGCACTTTTAAATTCCAGATGTCAGTTCATTGAACTGTAACTGTAAACTGCATGGGTCAGCACTTCCCAGGGACAACCGCCAACACCGGACGAGGCCCTGACATTCAGCACAACGTGAAAACAATCTGTAATGCACCAATGGGCACGTTAGCAGGTCAGCTGAAATCTGCACATACTTTTAAGAATGCATAGGGCTAGGTGACTTTGAGTGAGTGCAACAATCTCATGACAGTCATCATCAGAAACCCAGAAAATAATCAAATGATGAACACAGCATCAATGGCAATTGACTTGTTTGGACACAACATCATCTGTATTTATAGAATATTTATATAATAATTTCTGAGAATGTGCCATTGTATTTTGTGCTACAATCCCTGAAAGAAAGAACACACAATGGTTTGTTTTTGTTTTTGTTTTTTGCATTACCTTCACTTTCATTTAAGCTGCATGCTTCACAACATTAACATAAATGCCCAACGAGACCACTAAAATAACACTTTTCTGTAACAGTCTTTCAGTCTTTCTTTCAGCCACAGTGGAAATGTAAGAGTTGAGCACTTACAAGTCCTCTGATGCTTTTCACATTCTTTCTGTCCTCCACTCTCCTCTCTATTCGATGGCTGCGCCACTCTTTTCCCTTACATGCAAATCTACAATGGACGTTGCACTGAACTGCTTTACACCTATGTGACCTAGCAACAAAGGCCCAATGTTAGCAGCAAGGTTACAGAGGTCACTAGTAAGTGGAACCTTCCTTATACGACCTTCAAAAATCCTCCAAAATGAGGTCTTATAGGGAGGGGTCTTATAAGGGAGGTAATTTTAATACTTACAAAGAAGGGCAATGTCTCAGAAAAGTAGGTCTTATATGGGAGGGAGTCTTATGATGGGAGGTCTTATAAGGGATGTTCTCCTGTACTAAACATCTATTATACCTGAAGCTAATGCACCAATTGTGAGACTGTAACTTCATAGACTTGAAAACTGTGATCGAAATGGAGAGTTGAAGCATTCAAGATCGAGGTCAAGGTCAAGTATTTAAGTTGACAAGCCAAGGCCTAAGGCATGAATAATTCAATATTCTGCATAAACCTAAACTAAGAACACACTTAGCTCATTTTAGGACTGCGATTGCGACAGTTTCAAAACTATGGCCAATACAAGAAAGGCACATATTCAAGGTCAAAACTCAAGGTCAAGGTCAACAAAGTATGCCTTGTTTGACGGGACACATTAGTTTCATGCACAATACTACCAAACAAATTCTGAAGTGATTCTGCAGAACGGTTTATAAAATAATTGTTCAGACACATGGTAAAGGACACAGACGATCGTAATAGTCCTCCTCCTCCGCAGAGGTGCATGGGACTAATAAAGACCCACATTCAATTAGTTTGAATCATTTCAGAAATTTACTCTTTTTTTTTACCCAAGAAAAGCATTAGATGCTAAATGCTTACAATCAGTGCATATATTCCTTTGTTTTTACAGTTGCCTAATATCCCATGGCGGCCATTTTTAATATTACTTCATAAATCAACATGTACTTGGCCTCCAACGGATTTGGATTCAGCACCCTCAAATCATGTTAGATGGACATAAAAACCTAATATATTTCCCAAGACAAGGCACAGCAAAGATTCGCCTGGGTTATGGCCTGAGAAAATGGAACGAGGATTTGTTTTATACAGGTATGCGTACTTTTTAACCAGCAGAATCAATATAATTATTATACTATTAATATAATGTAAACAATCGTTAAGCCTACAACAAATTCACATTTTGTCAATACTGAATATTTCTTCTAATGTAGACCCTGTAACGCTCGCTACGCAATGCACGTTACAGACAAATAGGCCTAAACGCGGAATTATTATCACGTAAAGCAAATTCATCCTCCCTGTTATTTGAATAATACATTATAATTATGCAAATGGGAAACGCCGAGGACGTCACGAAATCGTTTTACATAAGAAATGGTAATACAAAATTAAAACCCCATCATCATTTGGATTCACATTTGCTTTGATTAGTAAACACGTATTCTCGAAGTTTTGGGGGTAACATTGTACATGGGGAACATTGGTTTTAAATATCATTTTGTTGGATTATTGTTGCTTTGTTGCATTGTAGGAAGATTGACCACAGAAATGATCAAAATTAATTCATTATCTTTGGGGTTGTTGTTTTCCTTAATTAAAAATCCTACCGCTTTTTTTTATAATAAAAACATTATTAATATATCATTATGTTGATTCATTGAAATACACTACCCTGTTTCCCTTCGTGTTTTGTAGAACAAACATCGTTATTTAGTTAGGCCTATAATTGTTGTCCAAGGTGTTTCCCTGATTCATCATAGTCATCAACTGCAGAAAACACGCACACACACACACAGACACACACACAAACACACGCGCGCGCGCGCGCACACACACGCACATACACACACACGCGCGCGCGCACGCACACACACGCGCATCCGCACACGCACGTGCGCGCGCACACACACACACACTCTCTCTCTCTCTCTCTCTGTATTATTTTATGTATATTAATTTTGATTTATTGTAATGTTTGATTGCTTTGTACATTATTGCTAACTTGTTTTTGTCCAGGACATGGTGAAAAAAAAGTATTGTTGATTATCCATTTATCCTCATTAAATATTTCAATTCAATTCAATTCTCTCTCTCTCTCTCTCTCTCTCTCTCTCTCTCTCTCTCTCTCTGCAGTTAAACATGATCGCATGCCGTAATGAGCATTTACACTGCGTGTGTGTGCGTGCATGTGAATGTGTGTGTGTGTATGTGTGCGTGCGTGTGTGTGAGTAAAATGTTCTTAAAATATTCTTTAACCATGACATTTTATTTACACACACGCACACACATGCGCACCCGCGCACGCGCGCACATACACACACACACACACGCACATACACACACACACACGCACGTACACACGCACACGCACGCACGCACACACGCGCACACGCACACACACACACACACACACACACGCACACACACACACACATGCACGCGCACACACGGTGCAAATGCTCATTACGACATGCAATCGTGTCGACGTATTGATTCGTTTGTTTTAAAAAATGTTATCAATAAACGTTTGAAACAACGCGGATTTAGACAAATTGTTCGCGCGCGCGCGCGCGTGTGTGTCTGTGTGTGTGAATAATGTACAGATCTTTGCGATGCACCTTAAATGCGCATGCTTGTTGAAGTGCACATGTGTGTGTTGTTACCATTTTTCTCTCTTATATTGGTTGTCTATCCATGTGCATGCTTTCGTTGTTGTTGGATTGTGTGTTGTGCAAAAGCAAAACGATTTCCTTTGTACATTGATGCATTGTCTGATTAAAGAATCTTGAATCTTGAATCGATAATGAGCTAACTTTAAAGGGGCATTGTCAAACGTAACATAGAATGAACACAGGCACACTTCGTTTCATTACAGCATAAAATAAGTCAGAAAACAACTAGTCCATCAGGTAGACCCCCAACATAGGGGTGATCACTACCACCTGGAGCATGGGGGCATTGCTATCGTACATTTTTGGCAAGGGGGCCCTAAAAACGTCGAAAATACATGTTCGCAACCCTCAAATCTGATGGACTAAACGGGACATAGTCCAGCATAACAGAACATGACATAAAGGCACCTTTTGAACATGTACGCCAGTTAGTTTTTTTCGATCATGACTGCCAGAGAGTAGAGAGGACTGATGCTATTATGACGTGTTGGGCTAGAATTTGTTTATAGCGGAGATGCCTTGCTCAGGGTACATCCCCACCCTCTCGACCAAACGGATTTGAGGACAGCTGGCGTTGGGGAAGGTCCCCAAAGCCAACCCATCCCTTTGGCTGCAGCACCAGAGCCGGTGCCAAGGCCCCCTCGTTTGAGAGTCATAGTCTTCCTTCAAGTAAGACTAAACTGTACCATGATTTTCAATTTCTGTAGATAATCGTCTATGGTACATCCCTCATGTTACTGCTGGCCTCTGCTACAGGCTAATGTCAAGCAATAATACAAGCCATTTCTCTTTCAAATATAAGAGAATGGCAAAGGCGCTTTGTCCAACGCAAGAGCACGAGAAAAGCACACTGATCAACGTCATATACCACTTGCAAAGGATAGTGTCTGAAGTACCGTACGTATCATAAGAAGGAGGCACTGTACAACCTAACATACATATTACAATCTTGATTGACTTTGTTTATGATTAAAACAGCAAAAGCAAAAAAAAAAGAAAAAAGGAGACCACGCACATTGTTGTGTATATTAATTGCACGAGGAAATACATATTGAAATATGAAAGATTTTGAAAGGTTTTTATTGCTTACAAAATGTTCATGCACAAAATCATTTTTTATATAGATCTTTGACCAAACTTTTGAAAGTGTCCACAGGCCAAAGAAGGTTTTCAGCAACACAATAATATTATCTTTGTAGATATATGAATAACGTTTTCAAAATGTACATGGGTGAGACAAAATGTTCAGTAAATAATTTCAAATAAATGTATACTTTTAAGATACATATTTTCATTATTGCTCAACATAAGTCTCCATTCTTTACATCCGTGCATAACGTATGAAGCAAGAGCTCGACAAAGAAAGCCACCTGCGAACAACTATCCTTATCCTCTAATGAGAAGAACATAATATTACATTCTGCATATTATTTTTAGAATAAAGAATTTATACGATACGTTTTAGTTCATTTGAACTATTTGATAGGTCTATTTACATATACATATATATGTTTCAGCCAATCCCAATCAACACTTTTTCCACCAGATAAGGACATGATGTCCACACAGGACGTTGTGCAGAACTTGTCAATGAACAAAGGATGCATTCCACTCAGGTTCAATGAGTCACAGCATTTACCCTGGGACAATCCACACAACATCGTCATCCAGGAGGTAGAGAGAATAGCAGGTGAAGTTAGAGATCTAACACTGTTATTTTTATTCCTAATTGGTGGACCAGCAAATATAATCAACATGGCAATTTTCTACAAGCAAAGTATAAAGGATCGTGTCAACCTTTGTCTGTTTATGCTGGCTGTATCTGACGAGCTCTTCTTAACTTCGAGCTTATTTATACATTCTGAAAATGCATACCTTTATTTGAGCATGCAACCCATTCAAACACCAATAAACAAATTCATGGCCAACAACAATCTCGTTTTCTTTCTGGGATCTGGATTCGTTTCCTACTTCCTGTCCGCCATTATTGCCTGTGAGAGATGTTACTGTGTCCTCAGACCACTGAAGTATCAGACTCTGATGAGAACGAGAACCATGGCCATCATCATTTTGTCAGTCAGTGTAATTGTGCTTGGTTTGTTTTTCATTGTATCTTATCGGTATTGGATTCAATGCGTATACGACCCGGTGAGTGTCGAAGCCATAATGATGATGACCGGTGGTGGATTCTACACCAATCACAAAGATTTGGTTGACACTCTCGATGGTATCATATTCGGAGCTGCCTTACCTGGTACATTGATGATCACAGTTGCACCTGCAACAATAATTACAACGGTAAAACTTCGTCAGATTGTGACATGGCGTACTGAAGCATCGTCTTCACTCTCTGCACGGGAAGTGTCACTGACTAAAATGTTGATTGGCAATTCTGTGTTTTTCATCATCTGCATTTCTCCTGTGTGTGTTTTTCGTTTCGCATATCTGTTCTTGCCAGGGATGACTGCTGGAGGCAAATATCACAATTTCTTTCTTGCTACGTTGTGGATTTCGGAAACCTTATGGTTTTTCAATTCTTCGTTGAATTTCTTTATTTACTATAGTATGGGCACCCGGTACAGGGAAACGTTTCGGACATTGTTCAGGAGAAACCAAAAGCAATAGAAATACATGGAATTAAAAAATATATAATTATATATTTTGATGATGGTTATGATATACTTTGATGATAATGCTTTGTTCACAATATATGTGCATTTGCGTGTGTGTGTGTGTGTGTGCGTGTGCGTGCGTGTGCGTGCGTGTGCGTGCGTGCGTGTGTGTGTGTGTGTGTGTGTGTGTGTGTGTGTGTGTGTGGGGGGGGGGTAATCAAAAACGGCCACACACGTAATGTTCTCATCCCTAGCTGGTGCATTTGTACCATAGTGTTCAAGTGCTTCGGCTGTTGGAATGATCCCTGGAGTCTTTAAGCCAGGGTACGACAACAACAACATACAAATGTGAAACCAAAAACTAATAAACGAGTATCTAAGCAACAGAAACATGATCAAGATGGAAACATTCCTTTAAAAACACCATAAAAGATGCAGTTTGCGTCATTTCATGACAAATAGTTGTTGATTTTCCAAAGTGTCAATTTAGCCGAGGAAAACGGATTTCAGTCATTTGAACTTCTTCTGAACAAAACGTGTAGTAAAAACACAGTGGGCTGAAATTCAGAGCTGTGTAGTAAACGTTCAGTGAAGTGAAATTCAGAGGATCTAGGAGTGTTGTATATGTAAAAGTTCAATGGACTGAAATTGAGAGGTGCGTTGTAAAAGTTCAAAGAAAACGTTCAGAGGCGTGAAATTCACAAACGTTTTATGTTCAGACAAAGTTCAGAGGAGAGCAATTCACATACGTTTTATGTTAAGAAAAAGTTCAGAGGAGTGAAATGCACATACGTTAGTAGTATATAGTGTCACTTTTTTTGTCCGGGCGGCGGAGCCAAATTGCGGCGGAGCAGAGATCGATCGCTGATTGGTCGATGGATTGATTTTATTGATTGATTATGCATAATAATAATAATAATAATAATCAATCGCTCCGCCTCAGTTCGATGAGTCGATTGCCAGGTGATTGATGCGTGATTGATGTGCGATTTATGGGTGATTGATCGATTTAAAAAAAAAAAAGATTCTGATCGTGAATGTTAGTTAATGAGGTCGATGTGATCGATTTTGTGCCGATCAAGATTTTGATGGCTGGATGGATGGTGGGTTGGTTGGTAGTCGAGTTTGTTAGGGTCTGAGTTGATTGATAGGTGATTGATGGGTGATTGATGATCGATCAATTTTTTTTTAATGAATCGATGGGTGATCGCTAATGACGCGTCGGATCAGGATTGCCGATTTTGCTTGATGGGTGAATGGTTGGTTGTTTTGGTTGTCGAGATGGCCCTAGAGGTTCGTGAATGACACGAAAGCGTGGCGCTCGATTAGGTCTTGGTCATTTACTTTAGCATGTCGGGATCGCTAATTAGCTACGGGTGTTAGATTTGGGCGGGGATTCCCCTTATGGGCGTTAGCGGTCAGAGGGTTATAGTGACAGAGAGAGAGGGATAGGGTCAGGTGTCGTAGCGAACAGTCATTTCGAACGTCGGATCGATGATTCGTTACGGGTGATAGACTCGGTGGGTTAGAGAGCGAGAGGATCAGCCCCCCTATCGCGGAAATAATGCCTGACATTTCGGACGCTGGATCGATCGATTTCCCTATGGGGAGCTAGTGGTCAGAGGGTTACAGCGACAGAGAGGGATAGGCTCAGGTGGCGTAGCGTGGGACTCGGCTTATTTTAGCTGACGCTCGTGGATCGATCGATCGATTCGTTACGGGTGATAGATTCGGAGGGATAGGGAGAAAGAGGGCGTTAAAATGTATCGAGCATTTGCCCGAGATGATGACGCCCGTACCTCAGGAGATTATATGGTGTTACGGAGAATGGCAAAGCGGTTACAGAGACTTGCCTAAAACGGTGATATTGAAGGAAGGACTACCAGACACGAACGACTGGATGGATAATAAAAGTCGTTTGATAGTGCTCGACGATTTAATGGCCGAAACTAATCAATCGATAACTAAGCTGTTTACGAAAGGCAGTCACCATCGTAATTTAAGCGTCTTTTACATCGTTCAGAACCTGTTTTCAAAAAATAAAGAAAGCAGTACCATCAGTTTAAACAGTCATTACATGGTGGTGTTTAAAAACCCCAGAGACGCTTCCCAGATTTCTCATCTGGCCAAACAGATGTTTCCGGGTAAGCGCAAGTATATGGAGGAAGCATATAAAGACGCTACAACGAGTCCGTACGGTTATTTATTAATCGATCTCATGCAAAGTACCCCGGAACACCTTCGACTAAGAAGTCAGATTTTTCCGGGCGAGCGACAGACGGTCTACGTTAAAAAATAATGGCTGCTCGCGTAAAGAAATTATAATCCTAAACTACTACACCTTACTAGTTCGGCTTGCGGTTTATACGTTGTGTATTTTATCATTATGAAATCTCGCGGAGCTACGATGGGTAGACTTTTAGCCCTTTTCCAGCCTCACGATCCGAGTTTCAACGATCGCCTGGTGTGGAATTTAGTACAACGCCTGATATGATTGGTCGAGGGGTTTATATATTAAGAAAAGCATCCCCCCGACGATCATTAATTCGAGAATCATGAGCGGCGAAAGCGCTAGTTATTTCCCGTTAGGGGGAAACCTGTA
>CM065702.1:8106452-8128952 GCA_017654935.2 Phymorhynchus buccinoides
GTGTCTGTGTACACAGGATGGGTGGGGGTGGTGTTAGAATTGCATGTCTATCATCTTGTTTTATATCTGCCATCAATGTGTGTCTGTGTACAGGATGGGTGGGGGTGGTGTTAGAATTGCATGTCTATCATCTTGTTTTAATCAGCCATCAATGTGTGCTGTATACAGGATTGGTGGGGATAGTGTTAGAATTGCATGTCTATCATCTTCTTTTAATCTGCCATCAATTTCGGCAGAAATGTTTGATTTTATAAGACCGTTTTCAGTTATGTTGTATTTCTGTCATGTTGTTGCACCTAACCTGACTTTCTCTTCTGGAGATATTAAAGTATACTTGAACTTGACATTCACTGACAGCTGTGAAAACGTCCCAATCTACTGGATGACAAGATGGCCAATCTTGAAGACTCTTTCTATCAGCTTTTCCTATCCTGATTTCAGGAGCATGCCTGAACTACTTTCACCCAAGAACAAAGTAGTGGAAACAGAAACACAAAATCCACATGTTGAGCACTGGTACACAAACTCGAGTCTCCTTTCTTTTCTCAAATGTTTTGTCATTTGATTTATCCTTTCACCACCAATGTCACATTTTTTGCACCACAATGATTCAACACCCCCATGTCACTAAAAGGCATCAAACCAGGGTCTGTTATCCAAAGACCCTATTCTTTTTACTTTGTTGGGAGGCAAGCATAGGCCTTACTTTAAGATATGTCACAGAGGAATCCCCAATATTACAGGACAGATTTTGTTTCTCTACGCCAGGTAAGTTTAAGGGAAATTTTTCGCTGAAAAAATGGCTGACGGCGAAAGGTTAAGTTTGCATCAACACACTTGTGTTATTTATGACTGAGGGTAATGTGGAAGCTATATTTAGCGCTTTGAGGAATCTACCAAGCAATTTTTGCTCTTAGTGCACACAGAGTACAAATAAATGTATATATGTATACATGATGTTGATGTTCGTCCGTCCCAAGGGATGAAGACCATCCGTCAATAGTTCCAATGTCAAAGGGTTCAGGATGTGGGGTGGGTACGAAGATGACTGATGAGTCCGATGCAGGGCCTTGAAGGTTTTGTGACAGTGGGGACAGGAAAGAGAGTTGAGGGGATCTGTTGGAGTTGGAGAATTGCTGCTAGCTCGTGCGATTTTTTTGCGCACTTCTCGACGTGCCTGGGCTGTCTCGATTCGGGTGCGAGCCTCAAACTTGGCAGCTCCCTTGGTGACTGCACCACGCCATGCTGATCGGTTTTGGGCCCAAATAGTTTCCCAGAAGAGGAAATGTTGATGTCAAAGTCCTTCAGGGACACTTTGAGGGTGTCCTTGAACCGTTTCTTTTGCCCTCCATGGATACGTGCACCAAACTGGAGTTCTCTTCATAGAGGATGCATTTTGGGAGGCATACATACACACATGCACAAACACTCTCTTAAAACAAGAAGTGACAGATGTCTCCTCCTTCCAGTCACTGGTTCTCCACACACGCAAGGACTTGTCATCAGACTGTCGAGACACACACACAGAAAATAAGCTAGAACATTTGACCCAAAAAACAGTGATCATCAATCACCATGCAAAAGTATAACCATAAGCATAAAAAACGATGTAAAGGCAAAACACTGATCACATTAAAACAAGCAACATCTTTTTACTTCTCTTCCTCTTATGCGTCCCCCAGCCATTATGTGTGCATGGGTGCAACTCGTTTTACAAAGTTAAAAGAATTAACAAAATACAAAATGAAAAAAAAAACCTGAAAGGCAGGGGTCCAGGGACCATACATGGCCCACGCGGCAGGGTACAGGGGCAGAGCCCCGTCGGACAATTCAGGGAGGCAACTTAAGAGAGAGATATAACGAGACAGACAGGACAGCTAAAATGATAGACAGAGACAGTTGAGTCTGATAAGCTATGTAAAATTGATTACATTGCCTTTGTACAAATTCCAAAGATAGAACAACTAGTCACTAAGTTCAAAACACCCCAAATCGCTTGTGGTCAAAAACATTTTTTTGATGAATTTTTAAAAAAAAAGAAGTGCTGATGTTCAGTTTCGATGATCGTAAAAACTTAAAAATACTGAAATCATCGAAGAAAATGAACAGAGTAAACACCCGTGTCGTGTGTGTTTGTGTGCTGTCTGATCGTGAGTTGATATTGTGATGACGAAATCAGTGTAAAAATGAAAGAGTAGCACAGTGTTGATATTCGTGTCCGAGTGAACCTGTGAGTGTGTTTGTGTGCGTTGATGTGAGTGTGTTTGTGTGCGTTGATGTGTGTTTGTGTGCCGTGTGCAGTGATTGTGAGTGTGTTTATGTGTGTGGGAGGGAAGGATGCGTTTGTGTATACCAATGTGTATAAATATGCATGTGCGATGTTTGTATATCTATGAGTATGCGTTTGCGTGGGGGTGATGGTGGGAATGCGAAGCGTGTCTGAGTATGTTGTGCTGCGGATATGTATGATGTAATCTTGCATGATGGAGTGAATGACATTTAGTCTTTGTTAAGCGCCATGAGTAGTTCGTCTAGACTGTGTGCTCTATTAAATGTCTTTATTATGTATTATCATTATTATTATTATTATTATAATATATGGGTGAGAGGTACCTATGCGTCCCGTTTTCCGTTTTCACTGGTCTCCCCGCGGCGAGCACCGACACATGGGTACAACTACATAAAATCAAAATGAAAAAAACCTGAAAGGCCGGGGTGTAGGGGTAATGTCCCCCTGCAGCTGAAGAAAAATTGATTTATGAAGGTATTTTAGTTTGCTTTTTCCCACAATTTATACAAATGCTTATTTTAAAGTGTTTAAAATACAGTAGACACACAAAGATCTTGTTTGACAAATTTTAAAAACAGGAAATTCCTTTTCTGGTCAAAATTCAAAAACAGGAAAACCTTGTATAGCAGGAAAAGTTGCACCCATGTCGACGCAATACGATTTTCTACGAACAGCACACATTGACAAATCATTGTTCACCTGTGAAGCGAGGTACTTGCCCACGGGGTCCCAGGTGACCCCCTTGATCAGTCCCGAGTGACCCTTCAGCACCGCCACTTGCTCTGAAAGACACAGCACACACCCCACCCCACGTCAGGCATCACAACAGTCTGAATTCCAATCCTCTGAAAGAGATGGTAAAAAGGCCAACAAGGTCCCAGGTGACCCCCTTGATCAGTCCCGAGTGACCCTTCAGCACCGCCACTTGCTCTGAAAGACACAGCACACACCCCACCCCACGTCAGGCATCACAACAGTCTGCATTCCAATCCTCTGAAAGAGATGGTAAAAAGGCCAACAAGGTCCCAGGTGACCCCCTTGATCAGTCCAGAGTGACCCTTCAGCACCGCCTTGTTCTGAAAGACTTCACAACAGTCTGAATTCTCCTCTGAAAGAGATGGTAAAAAGGCAACAAGGTATCCCAGGTGACATCAGTCACCCTTCAGCACCGCCACCTCACCCCACACACAGGCATCACAACACAACAGTCTGCATTCCAATCCTCTGAAAGAGATGGTAAAAAGGCCAACAAGGTCCCAGGTGACCCCCTTGATCAGTCCCGAGTGACCCTTCAGCACCGCCACTTGTTCTGAAAGACACAGCACACACACACACCCCACGTCAGGCATCACAACAGTCTGAATTCCAGTCCTCTGAAAGAGATGGTAAAAAGGCCAACAAGGTCCCAGGTGACCCCCTTGATCAGTCCAGAGTGGCCCTTCAGCACCGCCACTTGTTCTGAAAGACACAGCACACACACACACCCCACGTCAGGCATCACAACAGTCTGAATTCCAGTCCTCTGAAAGAGATGGTAAAAAGGCCAACAAGGTCCCAGGTGACCCCCTTGATCAGTCCCGAGTGACCCTTCAGCACCGCCACTTGTTCTGAAAGACACAGCACACACACACACCCCACGTCAGGCATCACAACAGTCTGAATTCCAGTCCTCTGAAAGAGATAGTAAAAAGGCCAACAAGGTCCCAGGTGACCCCCTTGATCAGTCCCGAGTGACCCTTCAGCACCGCCACTTGCTCTGAAAGACACAGCACACACACACACCCCACGTCAGGCATCACAACAGTCTGAATTCCAGTCCTCTGAAAGAGATGGTAAAAAGGCCAACAAGGTCCCAGGTGACCCCCTTGATCAGTCCAGAGTGACCCTTCAGCACCGCCACTTGCTCTGAAAGACACAGCACACACACACACCCCACGTCAGGCATCACAACAGTCTGCATTCCAGTCCTCTGAAAGAGATAGTAAAAAGGCCAACAAGGTCCCAGGTGACCCCCTTGATCAGTCCCGAGTGACCCTTCAGCACCGCCACTTGTTCTGAAAGACACAGCACACACACACACCCCACGTCAGGCATCACAACAGTCTGAATTCCAGTCCTCTGAAAGAGATGGTAAAAAGGCCAACAAGGTCCCAGGTGACCCCCTTGATCAGTCCCGAGTGACCCTTCAGCACCGCCACTTGTTCTGAAAGACACAGCACACACACACACCCCACGTCAGGCATCACAACAGTCTGAATTCCAGTCCTCTGAAAGAGATGGTAAAAAGGCCAACAAGGTCCCAGGTGACCCCCTTGATCAGTCCCGAGTGACCCTTCAGCACCGCCACTTGCTCTGAAAGACACAGCACACACACACACCCCACGTCAGGCATCACAACAGTCTGAATTCCAATCCTCTGAAAGAGATGGTAAAAAGGCCAACAAGGTCCCAGGTGACCCCCTTGATCAGTCCCGAGTGACCCTTCAGCACCGCCACTTGCTCTGAAAGACACAGCACACACACACACCCCACGTCAGGCATCACAACAGTCTGCATTCCAATCCTCTGAAAGAGATGGTAAAAAGGCCAACAAGGTCCCAGGTGACCCCCTTGATCAGTCCCGAGTGACCCTTCAGCACCGCCACTTGCTCTGAAAGACACAGCACACACACACACCCCACGTCAGGCATCACAACCGTCTGAATTCCAGTCCTCTGAAAGAGATAGTAAAAAGGCCAACAAGGCCCCAGGTGACCCCCTTGATCAGTCCCGAGTGACCCTTCAGCACCGCCACTTGTTCTGAAAGACACAGCACACACACACACCCCACGTCAGGCATCACAACAGTCTGAATTCCAGTCCTCTGAAAGAGATGGTAAAAAGGCCAACAAGGTCCCAGGTGACCCCCTTGATCAGTCCCGAGTGACCCTTCAGCACCGCCACTTGTTCTGAAAGACACAGCACACACACACACCCCACGTCAGGCATCACAACAGTCTGAATTCCAGTCCTCTGAAAGAGATGGTAAAAAGGCCAACAAGGTCCCAGGTGACCCCCTTGATCAGTCCAGAGTGACCCTTCAGCACCGCCACTTGTTCTGAAAGACACAGCACATACACACACCCCACGTCAGGCATCACAACAGTCTGAATTCCAGTCCTCTGAAAGAGATAGTAAAAAGGCCAACAAGGTCCCAGGTGACCCCCTTGATCAGTCCCGAGTGACCCTTCAGCACCGCCACTTGCTCTGAAAGACACAGCACACACCCCACCCCACGTCAGGCATCACAACAGTCTGAATTCCAATCCTCTGAAAGAGATGGTAAAAAGGCCAACAAGGTCCCAGGTGACCCCCTTGATCAGTCCCGAGTGACCCTTCAGCACCGCCACTTGCTCTGAAAGACACAGCACACACCCCACCCCACGTCAGGCATCACAACAGTCTGCATTCCAGTCCTCTGAAAGAGATGGTAAAAAGGCCAACAAGGTCCCAGGTGACCCCCTTGATCAGTCCCGAGTGACCCTTCAGCACCGCCACTTGCTCTGAAAGACACAGCACACACCCCACCCCACGTCAGGCATCACAACAGTCTGCATTCCAGTCCTCTGAAAGAGATGGTAAAAAGGCCAACAAGGTCCCAGGTGACCCCCTTGATCAGTCCCGAGTGACCCTTCAGCACCGCCACTTGTTCTGAAAGACACAGCACACACACACCCCCCACGTCAGGCATCACAACAGTCTGAATTCCAATCCTCTGAAAGAGATGGTAAAAAGGCCAACAAGGTCCCAGGTGACCCCCTTGATCAGTCCAGAGTGACCCTTCAGCACCGCCACTTGCTCTGAAAGACACAGCACACACACACACCCCACGTCAGGCATCACAACAGTCTGCATTCCAGTCCTCTGAAAGAGATAGTAAAAAGGCCAACAAGGTCCCAGGTGACCCCCTTGATCAGTCCCGAGTGACCCTTCAGCACCGCCACTTGTTCTGAAAGACACAGCACACACACACACCCCACGTCAGGCATCACAACAGTCTGAATTCCAGTCCTCTGAAAGAGATGGTAAAAAGGCCAACAAGGTCCCAGGTGACCCCCTTGATCAGTCCCGAGTGACCCTTCAGCACCGCCACTTGTTCTGAAAGACACAGCACACACACACACCCCACGTCAGGCATCACAACAGTCTGCATTCCAGTCCTCTGAAAGAGATGGTAAAAAGGCCAACAAGGTCCCAGGTGACCCCCTTGATCAGTCCCGAGTGACCCTTCAGCACCGCCACTTGTTCTGAAAGACACAGCACACACCCCACCCCACGTCAGGCATCACAACAGTCTGCATTCCAATCCTCTGAAAGAGATGGTAAAAAGGCCAACAAGGTCCCAGGTGACCCCCTTGATCAGTCCCGAGTGACCCTTCAGCACCGCCACTTGCTCTGAAAGACACAGCACACACCCCACCCCACGTCAGGCATCACAACAGTCTGCATTCCAGTCCTCTGAAAGAGATAGTAAAAAGGCCAACAAGGTCCCAGGTGACCCCCTTGATCAGTCCCGAGTGACCCTTCAGCACCGCCACTTGTTCTGAAAGACACAGCACACACACACCCCCCACGTCAGGCATCACAACAGTCTGAATTCCAGTCCTCTGAAAGAGATGGTAAAAAGGCCAACAAGGCCCCAGGGTGTAGAAGGGCAGCACTGAAATCGGCTCCCAACACGACTAAATAAACGATGGCGTCATTCATTAAGAAACCGCTTTAGAATACTATCTTCTTCCTCTTCGTCTCAGTGCTCAGTTTCCTGTCAGTATGAGCGTAGATGCAGTTCATGCTGCCGTTATGCGCCTAACTAAGAAATAGTTAAGCCCAGCATGTCCGAATTCGGCTGAAGAAATCTTTGTAAGAATTTTATAGAACAAAGAGGGGGGACGCTGCAACTTCCCATCCAAACCCAACTTCAACAACTGCCGAAATTTTGGTTGCGTTGAGGCGGGAGGGGGGACCTCGCTTTTTTCTTTGACGTCCGATCAGGATCAGAGTCGGAATCATCCACTTGCAAGTGGGGGGTTTTCGGCACGCCTTCAGATTGCACTTCGTACCTAGAAAAATGGCGGCATGGAGAAATAAACCGGAAGTATTCATTCAAGGGACATCACTCGAAGTGATACCTTTGATAGCAGACGACACAGTAGCGAGTACGGCTCAAACGCCATGCCTTCTTTCGATTTCTTCTTCTTCTTTTTTTTCGCACTCGTTCAGCGGAAATGCGGATGTTTTTGTTGCTGACCGTAATAGCGTAATCGGAGGTATCAAAACGTAATATTTACGGACAAATCCGTAGGGAAAACAGGTCTGTTTCTGGCCACATTCTTCAGCCTATTTAGAGCGTCTTTAGACTCAAAACTGGTATTGTTAATCAATCGATTCAAATCTCATGCTTAAAGTATCTGAGAGCATTAAATACTCATGTTCTGATAGGAGAATTTCTATATTTGTGTTGGTTTGTGCACATACAATTTTCTCTGCGGTTTATAAACTGGTGCGGCTTACATGTGAATAAATACCTATTTTGTCAATTTAAGGGATGCGGCTTATATACAGGTGTGTCTTATAGTCCAGTTTTTACGGTAGGCACTACAGTGGAACCTCCCTTATAAGACTCCCTCCCATTATAAGACCTACTTCTCGGAAGACATTGCCCTTCTTTAAAAGTATTAAAATTACCTCCCTTATAAGACCCCTCCCTTATAAGACCTCATTTTGGATGATTTTTGAAGGTCTTATAAGGGAGGTTCCACTGTAGTACTGCCAGCAAAGAGTTCAGTCCTTACCGGGAAAGTTGAGGGCGTTCCAGACCACAATGGTGTTGTCCACACTGCATGAGGCCAGCCACACATCGTGCGGGGACCATGCCAGGTCCAGAACATCTGCACAGCCGCACGCAGGTATCAGTGTATCCGTACATGAAAAAACACATGCACCACATTGTTTTTACTATAAGGCGCACTCCCTAAGTTTTCAGGCATGAAAGTGGATGAAGATCAAAAAAGAGGGGTCGTATTTCGTCCGAGAAATCCTTCCACCCGGATTTTCACCTGACATCGAAAGTTTTGTTCAGCACAGGGGGGACGAGAACTCTCTTCTTCCCCCACACAAACAATTTCAGCACAAGATTTACATTCTTTTGGGCCGAGAAAAATCCTTCCACCCGGATTTTCACCTAACGTCCGATGTTTTGTTGACGGGGAGGGGGGGGGGGGGGGGGGGGGGGGCAGCGCGTACACAACGTTCCCCCCAAAAAAATTCCAACCACCTTTTCATCTACCTCACGTCACAAGTTTTATTCAGCGAGGAGGGGGTCCGAAAATTTGGTCGACAAAATAGCCTTCCACACACATTTTCATCGCTACTTTTGTTGAGCGGGAGCTACTCATTTCGCCTTCCTTCGCACAACGGTGAAGCGAGTGAGCTAAAGCGACTTCCGGTTAACCAGTTTGAGAATCGCCAAATAGAGACTTGTAGATATAAGAATACGGCAAGATCGGTCCTTTACGCAGAATTTTTTTTTCTTTCATGGAAGTTTTGAAAAATTTCTGCGGATTTTCCGCGAAACACGGAATTCTTTCATGCCTGGTTTTACACACCAAACAAAAATCAGATTCTGTGAGTATATTTTCTTATCAGTCACATTAGAAGGCGAATGGGGTCTCAGTCTGGGGGAAAAAGTATCGCATTATATAGTCCGAACAATATTTAATCATCATAATCATAGGTAAAGTAGGTGTTGAGAAAATGATTTGATATAAACACTTAAACATTAAAACAGCATATATCATTTCTATTAACCGTTTAGCCGCCGATGTGACATTTTTGCACCACAATGATTAACTATTTCACTGCCAATGTCACATGTTTGCACCACAATGATTAACCCTTTCGCCGCCAATGTCAAATTTTTTCGCCACAATGATTAACCCTTTCGCCGCCAATGTCACATTTTTGCACCACAATGATTAACCCTTTCAAGGCCAATGTCACATTTTTGCACCACAATGATCAACCATTTCACGGCCAATGTCACAATTTTGCACCACAATGTTTAACCCTTTCACCGCCAATGTCAAATTTTGCACCACAATGGTTTTAACACCCATGTAACTTAAAGCCATCACATCAGTGTCCATTATCCAAACACCCTATTTTCTTAATTTTGGGATAAGGATAAGACATTTTGATCTATACATGCCACAGAGGGATCCTCAATATTGTAGAAATATATTTTTTTTCTCTACCAGGTACGTTTAACGGACATTTTGGCTGAAAAATGGCTGGCAGCGAAAGGGTTAACCCTTTCATCGCCACTGTCACCTCTTGGCACCACAATGATTGAACACCCATGTCACTAAAAGGCGTCAAGTGAGCGTCTGGTATCCAGTGACCTTATGTTCTTCATTTTGGGAGGTAAGGATAGGCCCTATTTTATGGTAAAGGAATCCCAAATATTGCAGATAAAATCTTTTCTCTACCCAGGTAAATTCAGACCTGCCTACCCCAAATTTCATTTGTAGGTACTTCACAAAATAAAATTGCGTACTTTTTCTCAAAATTCCGTATTTTGCAAGGAGACCCAAAAACGGAACATTACAGAACATTAAACCGCCATGCGGAATGACGAAAAACATTAGATTTTGACCGATCTTAGAAGACCTTAACTTGGCTTAAGTTCAAACTTTTGCCGTATTAATTTTCCATTTACCGTACTGCAGTACTGGGGCTCAAAATCGTGTACAAAATACGGAAAAAGAGTATGGGTAGGCAGGTCTGTAAATTTAATGGAAAGCTTTGGATGAAAAATGGCTGTATCCAACCTTTTTTTAGTGGGAAGAAGATTCAGTTTGTGATCTCTATTCCAACTACTTGTGGCCGTGTGCCATGAACATTGGCTGTTTTCCCACCACAGCCTGAGTGGGTTGAAAGTGAATGGTGCAGTCGCCAATTCCTTGCGACCTCAACTGCCGACAAAGGGCCTACGCTCGAAAGCTTCACCTATGACTTCCTGTACTAACAGACCTGGTTACCCCCTACACAAGTCTTGAGTAGTCTGCATAGCTGAAATGAGTAGTTTGGGTGCAAAATGTGTAGTTCTACTCATTAAACCATCAAACACTGTTCACTAAAAATGAGTAGCAATCAAGAATTAAAGAGCTATCAATTTTGAAGAGTAGTAGAGATCCAAACTGAGTAGAAAACTACTCGAAAAGAGTAGAGTAAACAGGTCTGCCACAGTATCCAACCTTTTTTTAGTGGGAAGAAGATTCAGTTTGTGATCTCTATTCCAACTACTTGTGGCCGTGTGCCGTGAACATTGGCTGTTTTCCCACCACAGCCTGAGTGGGTTGAAAGTGAATGGTGCAGTCGCCATTTACTTCCTTCCGACCTCAACTGCTGACAAAGAGCCTACGCTCGAAAGCTTCACATATCGTCGCTGTCCGACGCTAACCGTGTATTTACACAATCAGTGATTTTACAGGAGCATCAAAAAACATATTGTCGCCTGCTACAAAGTCAATCCCCATTTGATATACGCTTGACCCTTCTTCTTTACCGATGAGTAAACATGTGACACAATAAAAGTTGCATTAACACCCAAAATTGTCGTGATAATTCAGTTACACGGTTAGTCACAAAGTTAGTGCATTGTTCTCACAATGGGAGATACGACAGCTGCTGGCAGTTACACGATTAGCGTGACCAGTTACACGCTTATTGCGTCAAAACCAGCAACAACCCGCCACATACACGATTATTTCCGTGGTATCATGTGACAAATTTGAGCATTTTCATTGGTCGCAGACACAAGATATTTATAGAAGACCTGCGTGAGGTCACTGGAAGGAGTTTCAGTAAAAAATCTATTTTTGTCAAATTTTGTAGATACACGGTTAGCGTCGGACAGCGACGATATGACTTCCTCAACAGGTCAGAATTTCCTCTCCCTTTTTTTTGTTATTCATCTTCACCACAAGACCTGACAGTCACCTTCTCCAACCACTACTGGTTGGAAGGGTTTCATCCGACCAAAATTTGCATTTGTGATTACCGTATTTTTTGGATTATTTGTGTATACGGCGAATAGGGCAATTTTCAAGAAAAATCTGAAAAAAAAATTAAAGAAAAAGGCGCCCTCGTTTATAAGGCCTCGCAAAAGAAAGTCGAAGTTTGAAGCCCGTACACGTCCTGTAAACGCTTACCGACCACCATTATTGCCGTCATAAACGAGAGTTGGCTCCCTTCTCAAATAATCGAACTTTCGTTTTTGCGACTTCCTGTTGTTGTGTTTGAATTTTGGGGGGCGAAAACTGTTAGAATTATGACATTTTAAGCTCTACAACGATGCTTTTTACATCCAATGAAGGGTTGTGGCATCTGTTGGACGGTATCTTGGACGATAATAGGGATTTTGAAGCATTTTAACGCGAGTATTCGTCGTATCGGCGATTCATTACCACTTTCGATGCTATGACTAACAGTAGACTGTACTGAGTATGGCAATCATTGCCTCTCTTCTCATGATTTTGTTCACTAATAGGGCGCCCTCATTTATTAGGCGCATAGGTCACCTGCGCCGCACTGTCCAGTTTACGACCCCATGTGGACTGAGACCTTAGCACTGCCAGATTGATCGCAAGAGAGAGAGAGAGAGAGAGAGAGAGAGAGAGGCGCATAGGTTGAAATTGGAGAAAACAATATCGCCTGATAGTCTGAAAATTACGGTACTACTCACTGTCAGAAGAAAGGAAAACTGTGAAAAGCTCACAACCATTTTCATCCGACTTGGTTGGATAGTGCGAGGCAGCTTTTAGGCAAGACCCACCCCCCATCTCTCTCCCCAAATAGTTCCCCCACCATCTGGAAGTTGTAACTTCAGGACTCTACTCTGTCACTCTCTTTGACTCTGCCTTTTGTCCCCGTGGGGATACCGGGGGGGTCTTTCATAAAAAAATAGTGCCCACACCTTCTGGAAGTTCTGTGCTTGTAGCTTCCTCTAATCTATCACTCCATTCGACTCTGCCTTTTCCATTTGCTTTCTATCATCTACTATCTTTCTGACTTATTGGCCCATTCTCCTGCCTTTAAAAAAAAAATTCTTCCAATACTTTTTTCCTTTGCGATCCTCCGAAATCGGAACGTGTCGGCTGTACGCAGCGGGGAGACCAGTGAAAACCGGACACATATGTACCTTACCCATTATGGCCATACAGTCTGGGAACACAGAAGAAGAAGAAGACTGTACCTTTTCCAGAAGTGTGTAGGCTTACCTCCAGAGTGTCCTCTTAGTGTGGCCACAGAGCGCCAGTGTTCCATGATTGTGACGTTGGAACCAAACGACTTGCCACTGCCAAAACCACTGAAAACCATTGACAGTATCTTTACAATCACAGACCTGTTTACCCCTATTTTTGCAAATTTGTAATTTCTGAAACAAAAAATAGTAATTTTGAAAAAACAAACTGTAATCCAATGTGCGGACGATTCATTTTTTTCTTCACAAAACCCGATTAACAAGAAAACTATTTGTAATTACACAATTATATGCAAGCAATAGTGCACTGGGAGACCTTTAAAAACATTTTTTAAACCATGTATTTGCCTTTTCTTTGGTGTCTTTCCATCAGATTTTGGATCATTCGACCTAGAACTCTCACCATGTGGTCGCTTTGACGCCATCTTGAAACAGAATTAAAAGAAATTGACGCGCGTTGTATGCTGGGAACCAGAATTACTTTTCACCACATTGTTTCAAAAGCATCGCTTGCCAACAACGCAACTGTAATGGTGTGGGGTTTTTCAGGAATCATTTTTTTTCATTTTTTTTTCGTCACCATAATTATAATTTGACTTTCGTTTCGTAAAAATTACGTCAAAATCATAAAGGTAAACAGGTCTGCCATCATCACCATTAGCCACCACAATACGCATCATTATCATCATCATCAGGTATATGCCAACCCTCATTATTATCATCATCATCATCAACTTGTCATCAAAAAGCATGAAAAAGTTCCACGACAGTGTTGCTTGAACCAAACGACTTGCCACTGACAAAACCACTGTATGACATAAATCATCATCATCATTAGGGTGTACAGTGGCACAGAGGTAGCGTGTTCGCCTTGTGTCAAGTAAACCTGAGTTCAAACCTGGGTACAGGGGATTTTCCCTCTCACTTTACACTAGGCCTTACGGTCTGAACGTGGAGTCTTTCGGATGAGACGATAGACCGAGGTCCTGTGTGCCCATGCACTTAGCACATGCTAAACCCAGTGGCAACGTAAAAGTTGTCATTTGGTCAAAATTTATCCCCCTCCCTTTCCTTCCTCATCAGTCACCCAAAAAATTAATTGCATGCAAATTTTGTTTTTTAAATTGGGTGGTGCGCCTCTGGCTGCTCTGCGCTCTCCAGGTGGGAGCAACCCGAATTTCACAGACGCCTCTGTGACTATAAAGTAGCTAATACCTACCTAATCACTGTCATCATCATCTAAAATCTAAAAGTGCAAGAGCTCTCCACAATAGTGATGTCGGAACCAAACAACTGTACAACATAAAGAATATCATCATCATCATCATCACTGTCATCATCATCATCATCACTGTCATCATCATCATCATCACTGTCATCATCATCATCATCATCACTGTCATCATCATCATCATCACTGTCATCATCATCATCATCACTGTCATCATCATCACTGTCATCATCATCACTGTCATCATCATCATCATCATCATCATCACTGTCATCATCATCATCATCACTGTCATCATCACTGTCATCATCATCATCATCACTGTCATCATCATCATCACTGTCATCATCATCATCATCATCATCACTGTCATCATCATCATCTGAAATATCCAAAGTACAAGAGCTCTCCACAATTGTGACGTTGGAACCAAAGAACTGTACAACATATTAACGAATATCAGCAGCATCATCATCATCATCATCATCTAAAAACTTCAGAGACTAACTAAAGTTTCAAGGCATGGAATAAAAGATATTTTAGCATTGAAGAAGAAGAAGAAGAAGAAGAAGAAGAAGAAGAAGAAGAAGAAGAAGGCATATTATGCCAGATTTAGCAGCAGCAGAACGGATATAAACTAAATGGCAAAGTAGTTAATTGTTTCATGGGTGCTCCTGGGAAATTTCAAAAAATCCTGCAAGGCAGGGGTTAGGGGCCGCCCAGGCCCCGGCAGAGTGCAGGGACAGCGCCCCTCCTGGGAGTTTCGGGAGGCATTGCCCCCTGGAAACTGAAGGAAAATAAGTTTCCAATGTAACTGACAGGCTCTCGTTGCACTTTCACTTCTGGTTAAACTTCATGAACTCCATAACCAGCAAAATGCATCTTCTCAAATTCTCATAATCCAGTGACGCTGGCTCCAGGCAATAACAAATCCTGAACTGGACAGGACATCCTCAAAGCAGGAGCATCCATGTTGTTTTATAATCCCACAGAAAAAAAAGGGAATCAAAACGCACGTACCGACTTGTCTGCCAAATCATTACGAGTTTGTCGTCTCCCCCTGAGGCCAGGAACTTCCCGTTTTCTGACCACCGGACACAGTTGACACAACCTGGAAACACACACACAAACGGTTTAGATGAATTCCAAGCCAATTTGAAAGAACAAATAATCTTGCCCACTCCAATCCATATTTTTTGTTATTACACCACCACTGCCAACTGAAATTGGAACACCACCGGAACCCTTCTTTTTCAGTCTTTTATGTTTTTTCAAAAGGAGCCAGAATGGTCAGCTCATTGACCGTGGGACCTCAAGCATAGAAGAAGAAATGATTTACTATTAACCCCTCGCCAGCCCCGTCCCATGTCTATTGCGGGATGTGTGATGTCAATGATGATGTAACTTTTGATGTCATAGCCCTGGAATGATGATTTTTGGTTTTAGACAAGTCAGGAAAGATATATATCTCTAGACCATTTTCTCAGATTGAGTCTAACAGGTCTCTTTTGTTGTTGTTGTTGTCTTACCCTGGCTTAAAGACTCCAGGGATCATCCCAACAACCGAAACCACTTGAACACTATGGTACAAATGCACCAGCTAGGGATGAGAACATTACGGGTTTTTGATTACCCCGCCATGCGTGCAGCCACACTCCGACTTTGGAGGAAGGTCTCTTTTAAATTTTATAATAAGAAAATCGATAATCTGTTTTCCTCTGGCAGTGAAGGGGTTAATTAACACTGTTCAACATCTTCTCAAAGGCAGAAGATACAGCAGATTAACGCTTCTCATTTTCTATTGAAATGGGTGTTTTTTTATGAAGACAGACAGGGACTGAGGGAGGTTCATTTGTGTCAGTTTATGGCAAAGGAAATTAATTGGGTGGTGCTGTGCTTGCCGCGACACGCTCTCCAGGTGAGAGCAGCCTGAATTTCTCAGAGATTTAAGCCTCTGTGACTAGAATATATATACCAAATAGGATAATAGTAACCATAATACAAAAGTTACACATTTGAAGCAAATTGAAATTCATGATGCTGAAGTTCTTCAGTTGCTCAAAACCAACCAAACTTTGACATTTTTTAAAATATATTTTTTTAACCCTTTCATCGCCACTATCGCCTATTGGCACCACAATGATTTAACACCCATGTCACTAAAAGGCATCAAATGAGGGTCTGGTATCCAATGACCTTTGTTCTTGATCTCGGGGGGGTAAGGATAGGCCCTATTTTATGTATGTCAAAGAGGAATCGCCCAATATTGCAGACCAAATCTTTTCCCTACCCGGGTAAATTTAATGGTAAATTTGGGCTGAAAAATGGCTGGAGTTGAAAGGGTTAAAGGAAAAAAAGAAGTGACTATTTTTGTCAATGTTTAAAAAGGCTAAATTATCAGCTTTTACGCCTTGGCATGAGGCTGTGTCACTGTCAGACCAGTTGACATATATGCTAGAACACCAAGGCTACATCACAATGTTGACATTATGTTCTGCATGGTTGTGCGGGGATTGTCTTTAGCCATGACAAGCTCCTAGCATAACATAATCAGTCCAAAAATCCTCCAAAGTCGGAGTGTGGCTGTCCACGTGGCGGGGCAATCAAAAAACGGTCGCACACGTAATGTTCTCACCCCTAGCTGGTGCATTTGTACCATAGTGTTCAAGTGCTTCAGCTGTTGGGATGATCCCTCAAGTCTTTAACCCCTTGACTGCCAGAGAAAATTAAAGAAAAAATCATTGGGCAAATCATGACATAAAAAAAGACAACTGATAGTGATAGAGCCAATCTGAGAAAATGGTCAGGGGATATTACTCTCTTGATTATGTTAGAGCAAAAGCCAGCATATCAGGGTTATTCCTCTTCATCTGATGACATCATCAGTGATGTCATCAGGTCAGTACGTAATACGTTGGTGGCAGTCAAGGGGTTAACTTAAGCCAGGGTAAGACAACAACATTAGGGTTTTTTTCAAATAAAAAAACCAACTTACCCAAATGACTATCCATCTGGCAAAGAACCTTGGGAACTGTGTCGTCGGCCTCCTCTTTCTCATCGCGAATCGGAGCCATGTTCCAAATCACCACCTTACCACTGTCACCTGCAAAAGAAATCAAATCAAATCAATACGCCTATTCAGTTATTGTCCTTTCGAAGGAAATATATATATATTGTGCAGCAATAAAATTAAAAACAAATTAAGTAAAAATTAACACAAGAGACGTGCTTGATTCAATAAGTAACTATGTCACCTGCAAAAGAAGTCAAATCAAATCAATACGCTTATTGTCCTTTTGAAGGAAAGATATATTGTGCAACAATAAAATTATAAACAAATTAAGACAAGAGATGTGCTTGAGTCCATAACTATGAATGATCGATAACATCTATCGATAATCTGTCACCATACGTACATGAATGCATACATGCTTACACATACTGAAAACACGTTACTAGCTAAAATGGAGATCATCTCGAAGCGCAAATCACATTTGTTCATCAAGACCATGTGATCGAATCGTATCATACAGTCGTGCGATTTCAGTGGACGTGTGGCAGGCCCTTTACCCTCACACACAAGAAAGAACTTCCTGGCAAAAATGTAGATCTTATTCTAGACACATTACTTTTTTGTTACCCTTTATAACAAAAAAAATTTTAAAAGGTGTTTTACTTTTAAAATGGCCATACAATATTTACATACCTTCCCCCTGCCCTCCGGTAGCTGCCCTGGATCCATCTGGATGAAGGTCGATGGAAAACATTGGCTTGCCTGCGGGAAAAAACACAGGTTCACGAGACTGGAGGGAAAATGTTAAATGTTCCTGTCTGTCACTGTCTCTCGCTCTCTCTTTCTGTGTGTGTCACTGTGTGTGTGTGTGTGTGTGTGTGTGTGTGTGTGTGTGTGTATGACGAGAAACTAACCGCAGTCTCAACGCCAATTTTCATTGGACGATATTAATCAAGACTTAGTGTTACTGACAGTTTAGTCACATGTTCATTTCGGACTGGAACGTGGGAGTCAAACTTTGTTACAAGTTACGAACACTTTTCGTTTCTTTTCAGTTGCTTCTTTGTTTTATTTTTCTTCCTGCTGCTCCACAACCATGCTGTATAATTATCCAGTTGGATAGCTCAGCATTACTAGTCAGATTCAGATTCAGATACGAAGTTAGCCTAGGCCTATCGTCCAATGAAAATTGGCATTGAGACTGCGGCTAGCTTCTCGTGTATGTATGTGGCATGTGAAGCACAAAATATAAAACCAAATTAAAACAGTATTGCTCAATTAGGGGATTTCTCTTTCTAGTGAAATGGATGGACTGGCACTTGTCAGGATGGAAGACATGTACTATTTTGTCTCCCAGTCACCGAGCTTCTTGAGATCTTGTTGGAGAGCCTGTTGATCTGACGAGGCTGTGACTGTCTTGTGGCACATAGTGTCGTCTGTAAACAGACGTAAGGTCTTTGGGTAAGTCATTAATGTACAGGAGAAACAAGGTGGGGCCGAGGACGGAACCTTGGGGGACACCCGACTCAACTGACACAAATTCTGACTTAGCTCCTTCGACAACAACAGCCTGTCTGCGGTCTGCCAGGAAGTTCTGTATCCTTTTGTTGACTTGGCCTGTGATGCCATAATCCTAGTGGCTCAACTTGTGGACCATTCCGACCAGTAGAGAATGGGACACCTTCTTCTTCCGATTGGGGATGGTTATCCTGCCCCACGCCCAAAGATTCCCATCAAGCTAGGCGTTTTCCTTTTGTCCGTCCTCTCTCTCTTTCTTTAATCTTCGGCCTCCTGGCCCTTTCTTCCGGCATATGTGGATGAACCTCCCCGGTTCCGTGGCATAATAATCAGTGTGTTGATTGTGGCTACGTACTGCGAAGAAGAAGGTCTTCTACTCTACTGGTCCTACTGAACTAGGGGCCTATAATGTAGGAACGACGGAATTAGGTCAAACTGCAGCGATTTTTCTTGTCAAAATCCTGAACCCCGATTTTGTCCATGTGCCAAACGGTCACTTCCTTTGCTTGTTTTTATTGATGGTTATTCTTGGCGCTGACCATCCGAGTTTTTTTCTTTGTGGAAGCAGACACCTACCCGGTCATTCGGGAACGATCTTTTTTTACGCGAAGACGGCCGATCGCGAGAGACAAGCGATCCAATATTTGGGTCCAGTTCATTTGTTTACCATTTCTCAACGGTAACTACTTGCTTTTTTTAAACAAATAGTTACATTTAATTATTTTTCTACAAGTACACCAAATTTGGTGCATCTAGAATAAATCTCAATGCTGCTCAAGGTCTCCACAAGTCGGGAGGTGTTACGTCGAAGCCTGTCCGACATGTTGTTTTCTGCCATGTTCATGTTGATGTTACGATCTTGTGAGTCGCACAAAAAGCTTAGGCCTAACCTGTCTAATGTTTGGGGTTGATCGATGTTGCCCCTTTGAATAAGCTTTATTTTGGCACCAATGTTTTGTTTATTGGTAAAAAAAAAAAAAGTTATGGCTGTTTTATTCATCCAAACCTTGATACGGTAAGGGCCGGTAACCTTGATCAACTTTTTCTTATATAGCTCATGTAAAAAAAGCTATCATTTTAAAACGTCGTAACTTTCTCAATTTTCGACCGATTTTGATAATTTGGGTATCATTTTAAAGGTCTTGTCAGGCTCTTTCCAATAACATAAATTTCACTAGGATTTAAAAAATTTTTATAACCATCCTACTAGTGGCTCAATTAGTGGACCACTCCGACAAGTTGAGAATGGGACACCTTCTTCTTCCGATTGGAGATGGTTATCCTGCCCCACGCCCAAAGATTCCCATCAAGCTAGGCGTTTTCCTTTTGTCCGTCAGGACTTTCTTAATCTTCGGCCTCCTGGCCCTTTCTTCCTACATGTGGATGAACCTCCCCGGTTCCGTGGCATAATAATCAGTGTGTTGATTGTGGCTACGTACTGCGAAGAAGAAGGTCTTCTAGTTCTACTCTACTGCCAGTACTGGTAGGAACGACGGAATTAGGTCAAGCCGCAGCGATTTTTCTCGTTGAAAATCCGAACCGCGATTTTGGCTATGTGCCAAACGGTCACTTCCTTTGCTTGTTTTTATTGGTGGTTATTCTTGGTGCTGACCATCCGAGTTTCTTTCTTTCGGGAAGCAGACACCTACTCGGTCATTCGGGAACGATCTTTTTTTACGCTAAGACGGCCGATCGCGAGAGACAAGCGATCCAATATTTGGGTCCAATTCATTCGTTTATCATTTCTGAACGGTAATTACATAATTCTTTAAAACAAATGCGCAGTTACATTTAATTATTTTTCTACAAGTACACCAAATTTGGTGCATCTAGAATAAATCTCAATGCTGCTCAAGGTCTCCACAAGTCGGGAGGTGTTACGTCGAAGACTGTCTGACATGTTTTCTGTCACGCGCATGTTGATGTTGCGATCTTGTGAGTCGCACAAAAAGCTTAGGCCTAATCTGTCTAATGTTTGGGGTTGATGTTGCCCCTTTGAATAAGCTTTATTTTGGTACCAATGTTTTGTTTATTGGTAAAAAAAAAAATAAAAAGTTATGGCTGTTTTATTCATCCAAACCTTGATACGGTAAGGGCCGGTAACCTTGATCAACTTTTTCTTATAATAGCTCATGTAAAAAAAGCTAACATTTTAAAACGTCGTAACTTTCTCAATTTTCGACCGATTTTGATAATTTGGGTATCATTTTAAAGGTCTTGTCGGGCTCTTTCCAATGACATAAATTTCATTAGGATTTGACAAAAAGTAAATATTTTTTTTTAAATTTTATAACCACCCTACTGGCAGTACTGGTCCTAGTCCTACTGAACTAGGCTACGTCGGGCCTATAAGTATAATGGCTATATCTAAATTTTACCCCAGAGAGCAAAGTGTGTTAGTAAATTGGCATAACCGTCACCCTCCTCTCCGTCCACAATCAACAACGGCAACAGAAACCCAAAATGTAAAACGAATAACAGAACACCTAAACACATTTTTACGTTCAGTCTCTGAATCTGCACTTGACTTAGTCACTTACCATCGTGGCAGACCCAATCTGGCTTCAAAAGCCTCATGATGACATCGAATGTGCTTCCTAATGGGTCCTTCAACGTGCAAAATGATGATCTAATGTAGTGCTATAACATCGTCATCGACCGATTTTCGTTCGAACTCAACTGAAGAATTTTTGTCGTCGCAAACTGACAACAAACACACAAAAGCAACTCAAAGCGGCGGAAGTGCACAATCAATGAAGAAAAGCGCGCACGAGCCTCGGTCAGAGATGGCAGTAGTTCAAAGTTGAAGGTGAGGTCAGTAAACTTTAACCTTGGCAGTTTCCAGTTGTTTCCCTTTGTCCGTCTGGTTGACCAAAGACAGTCTGTTGTTGTTGTGTGTGTGTGTGTGTGTGTGTGTGTGTGTTTTCACCGCCAAAGTCGCATTTTAGCACCACAGTGATTTAACACCTAAGTCACTAAAAGGCGTCAAATTGGGGTCCATTATCCAAAGACCCTCTAAAAGAATGTAAAAACATGTCATATATTGAAAGGCTAAGAATCCTAAACTTACACTCTAGGAGGTTGAGAGGCAGCCAGCTTATACAAACTTATAAGATCTTCCATGGTATTGATGACATCAATTTTGAAACTTTCTTTTCTGTTCCACAATTTAACATCACGAGAAAGTCAGAAGGCAAAATCTTTATTATATATTGTCAAAGTAATAGAAGACAATTTTCATTTTCTTATAGAGTTGCTGTTCATTGGAATGAACTAAGTACTAACATCAAGTTTGCAACTAATATTAACACCTTTAAAAATCTTCTGGATTCCAGTCAGAAATTTCAGAGTCTTTTTAATGATTTTGACTGATTGTCTTTCAAAAACTTGCTCAGACCCAAAATAATTTTGGTCATTGCCAAAGAGGGGACGTTATATAGGCCGCGAGGCCTAGGCTTGAGAGCCTGTCCCTACTACTACTACTACTACTACTACTACTACTACTACTACTACTGAGGCTATTAGTATAGTATAGTATCTGATCTTCTTCATCTCTATGTCCCAGCTCGCCAACTACGTTCGTCTTCTGATTCTCGTCTCCTTTCCATTCCCTCCATCCGTCTCAAATCTGCTGGCCAACGTTCTTTTTCTTGTCAAGCACCATCTCTGTGGAATTCTCTGCCTTCTCCTCTCCGACACTCCAACTCAGTCTCCTCATTCAAAACCTCTCTTAAAACCCATCTTTTTCCTGCTGCGCCCTAAATATTTGATCAGTTGTCTATCGTTGTGTGCACGTGAGGGAAGATTGAATAAGAGGTTTGTGCTGTGCTTTGTGGTGCGTGTGTGTGAGTATGTGTGTGTGTGTGTGTGTGTGTGTGTGTGTGTGTGTGTGTGTGTGTGTGTGTGTGTGTGTGTGTGTGTGTGTGTGTGTGTGTGTGTGTGTGTGTGTGTGTGAGCATGCATGTGTGCATACATGTGTGCTTGTGTGTGTTTTGGTTTTGTGGGTTGTGTGTGCACGCATGTGTGTGTGTGTGTGTGTGTGTGTGTGTGTGTGTGTGTGTGTGTGTGTGTGTGTGTGTGTATGTGTGTGTGTGTGTGTGTGTGTGTGTGTGAGCATGCATGTGTGCATACATGTGTGCTTGTGT
>CM065702.1:8133952-8143952 GCA_017654935.2 Phymorhynchus buccinoides
TCACCTCTCACTCTTGTATTAGAAAATGTTAAAGACCCAGCACGTCACGTGTCAAAATCACGATTTCCACGTGTTTTCCCTCTTATAGCTGGTAAGAAATCTTAAGAAATCTCCCTAGCATAAGAGGGAATGTGACACGTGACGTGGGGGGTCTTTAAAGCTTGCAAGACTGATTTTGAATCGACACAAAATAGTATTTGAAATGCAGAAAATGGAAAACCCAGAAGAAAGTTTAATGCCATAATAACAGCAACAAGTTCGGCAGTAAATATGGAAACATTTTTTACCAAGGTGGTAAGCTTTCTCTGACTTTTAAGGATGGAATTATAAATGCAGCACCTGATAAATGACTGTCGAGTACAGAGCCGTCTGTGTATATTTTAAGGTGATTTACATACGTTTCATTGATATGTGACTTAATATATGTTGGCAGCAAGGGTCCATTGCATTTTCTTAAACTTGTATATTCTATGGCTCCAACCCACCTGCATGCGCATCTCGACCATTCCAACGGAAGTGTCGCCATCTTAGTCCTTATGTGTATGTAAACAAAGTGTGTGTAAACAAAGTGAAAATGTTAACTAAATGTGTAAAGAAAACATCCAGATGTTATAAATACAGTTTAGATAAGTTTCGAATTGGAACAGCCAAATACGCAGCATCGATCTGGCATTTTTCAAAAAAAGGTAAGGACTAAGATGGCGGTCTCCCATAATATGGCGCTCCTTGTGGCCGGATATGACGACACGTGGGTACCAGCCATATCAACAGTTAGCCCGACCGAGTTCCCATTTAGGGATAGCGTTAAAACACACCTGAGGGGCAACGTTTTGCTGCTCAACACCCGATTTTGTAAATAAAGCAGACGTATATGAGGCTAGTGTGCGTGTGTGTGTGTGTGTGTGTGTGTGTTGTGTGTATGTGTATACGTTTCTGTGTCCAACACACACAGAAAAATGAATTGATTTATTCATTGCTTGCTTGAGAACACACATAATTATGCACACAGGCACGCAGTAATGAAAAAGGCGAAATGACACTAAGTGCATAATGATGTCTCGTGAGAATGCAATGTGGGAAATGGTGATTCGGGAAATGACGATGTGGGAAATGGCGATTCGGGAAATGGCAATGTGAGAAATGGCGATTCGGGAAGTTCCCCCTCGACCTCTATCACACCACTGTTTAAGATTAAGCGCATATAAATGCTCATTATTATTATTACTAGCGCAACTCCGAGTCCCAGTAAAACGCCTAGTAACGGTAACGCCTAGTAACTGTAACGCCAAGTACTGGTAACGCCGAGTACAGCAAATTTGAAGCGATTCGGTTAAGAAAAGAAAAAAAACGGCGGAGTCGCATAGCGCGCGCGTTTCTGACCCGATTCACTTCCGGGTTGGTACACGGATGGTCACCGTCCCCGGTCATCTACCTGCCAAATGCGAAGGCAATCGGTCCAGAAATACCGGAGATACGGGCGCCGAGAGGCCGGCGGATGCGCGTTTCGCGCATTTGCCGAACCGCGCAAATGACACGGCCGCCTCGGTTGCCGTTGCCATCGCCCCGTTAGGACTCACAGCAAATTTGAAGCGATTCGGTCGGAAAAACGGCGGAGTTATAAGGCCCGTTTCGTGTTTCAGACACACACACACACACACACACACACACACAGACACACACACACGGACAGTTGGCTTATTACTATATGATTATTATTAACATCCTGAAGCAAACTTCTCACCGCCACTACTATCCCCACCCCCACCACAACAACTCCCAACCCCCACCACACTGTCCCTCCTCTCCAGCTTCACCACCTCCCCCACGAAGCCCCCCATCCTGCTCACCACCCCCTTCCCGTCCCCCTTCTCCCCGCAGCGAAGGACGGGGCGACTGACGGTACCCGTTCTTCCGAAAGCCACTCTCTCCTTCACGGCCCCCTCTTTGCCTTCCCCGGAGCGCATCTCTCTGGCCAAGACCACGTGTTCGTAATCCGCACCATCTTTTAGCGTTCTGTCCACGTTGTTTTCAAGCTTCTTCAGGTGGTCCAGATTGTTCCGGATCTGCTGGAAATCGGAGGCGAGTCGCTCTTCGATTTCTCCGCTGACGCCGCGAAGCGAGCTCAGAGCGCTGTCGCGAAGCGTGTCAGCCGCCGCCACGAGAACGGCGTGCCTCGCGAGGATTTCTTTCTCCACCGAACACCGCTTTTCCTGAAGAGCTTTCCGCCGTTTCTCGGCTTCCGTGATGTGTTTAATGACGTCATCCACCGCGTGTCGGATCCGGGTCTTGTCGGCGTGGAGCTGGTCGTGAACGTCGAGAGCCGCCTGGGAGATCGTTTTCATGTCGTGGTGGACGTGCTTTTTCATCATGCACAGCACGCAGATGGGAAGGTCGCACTGCACGCAATAGAGCTCTAGTTCTTTTTGGGCGTGTTCCGAGTCGTCGGGGCAGAAGAAGGTTTTCCTGGCCCGGTCAAGATCTCTGCTGCGGATGTAAGGGTTGCTTCTGAAACGAGGCAATAATATTATAATTATAATAATCATAATCATAATCATAATTAACATTGATAGAGCGACCTTTCTCTCATGAGCTCACGGCGCTTCACAATTATTTAAATAAATACATAGATCATAAGCTACTACAATATTAACTATCAAAAACATGCACATAGCCACAACACGCATGCACACACACACGCACACGCCCGCACACACACACACACACCCACACGCGCGCACACACACACCCACACACAATGTGGGGGACATAGTTTTGAGGCAGGAAACAGGACAAGGAAGAAATCAGAGGTATTGCCGGAAGAGGTGAGTTTTAAGAGCGGTTTTGAAAGATTGGAAATATTTAGCAGAACGAAGTTCATATGGTAGGGTGTTCCAGACAGAAGGGGCGCTGAAAGAAAATGAACGTTCACCATAATTATGTCTTAGTGTTTGTACGAGGAATAGAAAGGATAAGTTTGTCAGAAGAGGAACGGAGAGACCTGGAGGGTGAGTACAGGTGAACGAGATCAGAGAGGTAGGCAGGACCAGATGAATGGACAGCAATGAGGCATATCCGACGGGGCACACTTGAACCTGCCCCGTATGGAGCCCATTCATGTAAGATGGAACGTTGCCCCCACTGGTCGTTTATTGTCCTGAGTAGTCCGGGCGTGGGTCTGTACTAAAACTAGCTATACCTTGTTTGATATATATTTTAGGTTTTCATGTTGATTTAACATGATTTTGAGGGTGCTGACTCCAAATCCGTTGGAGGCCAAGTTCTAAATGTTGGCATCTTGAGTTATGATGCAATATTAAAAATGGTTGCCATGGGATATTAGAGAACATTAAAAACAGAGCAATCTATGCACTGATTGTAAATATTTGCATCTAATGCTTTTCTTGGGTAAGAAATATGTAGAAGTTGCTGAAATGATTCAATTAACTGATTGGGGGGGGGGGGGGGGGGTGTATTTATTAGTCCCCTGCCACTCTGCAGAGGTGGGTTATTACGATCATTTGTGTCTTTTTGCCATCTGTCTGGTTTATTATCTTATAAACTATTCCCACAGAATCAACTCAAAATTTGTGATAATATTTTACATGAGTCAGTGTGCTCCATCAAACAAGGCATGCTTTGTGACCTTGACCTTGAGGTTTTATGTTGATTGTGTGCCTTTCTTGTACTGACCATAGATTTTAAGCTGTCGCAATTGCAGCCCTAAAATGAGCTAAGTGGTTTTTAGCTTACATTTATGCATAATATTGAGTTTCTGATGCCTTTTCACCTTGACCGTTTGCCTTAAATACTTGACCTTTGACCTTGAATGTTTTAGCTTTCTGTTTTGATAATTATTTGAAGTGTTCGCAGTTACAGTCATAATATTGGTACATCAGCTTCAGGTACTGCAGATGATAAGTACCAATGACTAAGTGTACTAAGAATAAACTTGATCTTAATGTTTGGCCTTTTTTTGCTAGGTATCAAGCAATGCAGTGCAATGTCCAGTATTGACGTGCAGGTAGGGAAAAGGATGGCCTCGTCATTGAATAGAGAGTAGGGGGGGGGGGGGCAGAAAGGAAAGAGTGAGACAAGCTGATCTGCTAACTTGGCTATGGCTGCATTCAGATTGTCTTCGCGTTCTGCTGACTGTCAGGGCCTCATCTGGTGTTTGCAGCTGTTCCATGAGTCCATATTCTGTGCTGACCCATGCATTTTCCAGCTACAGTTCAATGGACTGACATCTGGAATTGATGAAAGTGCTGCTGTTTTCATAAACCACTTGATATTGGGCATAGAAGCATTATGCTTCATTGTGCTTCAAAGTTGGAAGACCAGCATAGCAAATGCTTAATTCAAGTTGTAGTTATCGTGAATGTGTCTATTATAAGGCGATGCTATATTGTATCCATAAGCTTGATACTAAGAGCTAAATCAGGTGAAAATGTCATCTCTGTCAGAACAAAACTGTGGACACTCACGCAATGTCTCATTAATGTCTGACTTGGTTACAAAAAACCCAGCAACTTAAGTATTACTTATTTTGCTGTCCACTGTTTGCTTTATTTTATGTAAGTTCCTTATATAGCCAGGCTTCAGGTTTCCCAGAATGGAGTGGCCAAAGAAGATGTTGCCTTTAAGAACACAATCATAAGTGTCTTGAGTATCGAGGACACAACACTCAACAGACGAAGCGAAATAGTCAACAGGCAAGACTAAAATATGGACCTCATGTACAATATCTTCCTAGGCGTGTCTCCAGCCTCTATTATCCATGGCTGGGCAGACATGGACTGTGTTCACCAGTAGTCAACGGCTTTAGTACTGGGTAGTTGTGCACATTGTATGCCAAGACAAAGAGCTCAAAGACTTTATTCCTGGCTAGGATGGTTATCATGCTGGTGAGCTTCATTGGTTGCATTGGCAGGCTCATGGAATTGGGGTGAGGAGGGTCGGTGGCTTTGAACAGATCTGAACAAAAAAAATGCCAGAGTGTCACAGCTGCTTACTGAAAAAGAACTAACCATGGTATGTCAAACTCTTAACGTTTTGTCTTTTAAACACTGCTAAGGCTAATATGTTATTATGTTAATACATCCACATGATAAAGATCTGTCCAACTTCCAAGCCAACAGATACAATGTTGCATTACCTCACCATAGATGTACTAATGGTGACCAGAACTTGGATATAACAAATTTGTTATGCTGGTCTTCCAACTTCAAAGCACAATTTTTGCAAGCTCAATATCAAGTGGTTTGTGGAAGCAGCTGCACTTTTAAATTCCAGATGTCAGTTCATTGAACTGTAACTGTAAACTGCATGGGTCAGCACTTCCCAGGGACAACCGCCAACACCGGACGAGGCCCTGACATTCAGCACAACGTGAAAACAATCTGTAATGCACCAATGGGCACGTTAGCAGGTCAGCTGAAATCTGCACATACTTTTAAGAATGCATAGGGCTAGGTGACTTTGAGTGAGTGCAACAATCTCATGACAGTCATCATCAGAAACCCAGAAAATAATCAAATGATGAACACAGCATCAATGGCAATTGACTTGTTTGGACACAACATCATCTGTATTTATAGAATATTTATATAATAATTTCTGAGAATGTGCCATTGTATTTTGTGCTACAATCCCTGAAAGAAAGAACACACAATGGCTTGTGTTTGTTTGTTTTTTTTTTTTTTTTTTTTTTTTTTTTTTTTATTGCATACCTTCACTTTCATTTAAGCTGCATGCTTCACAACATTAACATAAATGCCCAACGAGACCACTAAAATAACACTTTTCTGTAACAGTCTTTCAGTCTTTCTTTCAGCCACAGTGGAAATGTAAGAGTGGAGCACTTACAAGTTCATCTGAAGCTTTTCACATTCTTTTTCTCCTCCACTCTTACTCTCTATTCGAAATGGTGGGGACTGCCACTCTTTTTCCCTTACATGCAAATCTACAATGGACGTTGCACTGAACTGCCTTTACACCTATGTGACCTAGCAACAAAGGACCAACTGTTAGCAAGCAAGGTTACAGATGGTCACTAGTACAGTGGAACCTCCATTATTAGACCTTCGAAAATCACCCCAAATGAGGTCTTATAGGGAGGGGTCTTATAAGGGAGGTAATTTTAATTACTAACAAAGAAGCGCAATGTCTCAGAAAAGTAGGTCTTCTATGGGAGGGAGTCTTATAATTGGAGGTCTTATAAGGGATGTTCTCCTGTACTAAACATCTATTATACCTGAAGCTAATGCACCAATTGTGAGACTGTAACTTCATAGACTTGAAAACTGTGATCGAAATGGAGAGTTGAAGCATTCAAGATCGAGGTCAAGGTCAAGTAATTAAGTTGACAAGTCAAGGCCTAAGGCATGAATAATTCAATATTCTATATAAACCTAAGCAAAAATCACACTTAGCTCATTTTAGGGCTGCAATTGCGAAAGTTTAAAAATTATGGCCAATAAAAGGATAAGGCAACAATATTCAAACTCTGGTCAAAACTCAAGGTCAAGGTCAACAAAGTATGCCTTGTTTGACGGGACACATTAGTTTCATGCACAATACTACCAAACAAATTCTGAAGTGATTCTGCAGAACGGTTTATAAAATAATTGTTCAGACACATGGTAAAGGACACAGACGATCGTAATAGTCCTCCTCCTCCGCAGAGGTGCATGGGACTAATAAAGACCCACATTCAATTAGTTTGAATCATTTCAGAAATTTACTCTTTTTTTTTACCCAAGAAAAGCATTAGATGCTAAATGCTTACAATCAGTGCATATATTCCTTTGTTTTTACAGTTGCCTAATATCCCATGGCGGCCATTTTTAATATTACTTCATAAATCAACATGTACTTGGCCTCCAACGGATTTGGATTCAGCACCGTCAAATCATGTTAGATGGACATAAAAACCTAATATATTTCCCAAGACAAGGCACAGCAAAGATTCGCCTGGGTTATGGCCTGAGAAAATGGAACGAGGATTTGTTTTATACAGGTATGCGTACTTTTTAACCAGCAGAATCAATATAATTATTATACTATTAATATAATGTAAACAATCGTTAAGCCTACAACAAATTCACATTTTGTCAATACTGAATATTTCTTCTAATGTAGACCCTGTAACGCTCGCTACGCAATGCACGTTACAGACAAATAGGCCTAAACGCGGAATTATTATCACGTAAAGCAAATTCATCCTCCCTGTTATTTGAATAATACATTATAATTATGCAAATGGGAAACGCCGAGGACGTCACGAAATCGTTTTACATAAGAAATGGTAATACAAAATTAAAACCCCATCATCATTTGGATTCACATTTGCTTTGATTAGTAAACACGTATTCTCGAAGTTTTGGGGGTAACATTGTACATGGGGAACATTGGTTTTAAATATCATTTTGTTGGATTATTGTTGCTTTGTTGCATTGTAGGAAGATTGACCACAGAAATGATCAAAATTAATTCATTATCTTTGGGGTTGTTGTTTTCCTTAATTAAAAATCCTACCGCTTTTTTTTATAATAAAAACATTATTAATATATCATTATGTTGATTCATTGAAATACACTACCCTGTTTCCCTTCGTGTTTTGTAGAACAAACATCGTTATTTAGTTAGGCTCTGTATTATTTTATGTATATTTTCTTGAATTCTTGTAATGTTTGATTGCTTTGTACATTATTGTTAACTTGTTTTTGTCGAGGACATGGTGAAAAAAAAGTATTGTTGCTTATCCATTTATCCTCATTAAAAATTTCAATTCAATTCAATTCAATTGTCTTACTCCCTCTCTCTCTCTCTCTCTCTCTCTCTATCTCTCTCTCTCTCTCTCTCTCTCTCTATCTCTCTCTCTCCCTCTCTCTCTCTCTCTCTCTCTCTCGTTCTCTCTCTCTCTCTCTCTCTCTCTCTCTCTCTCTCTCTCTCTCTCTCTCTCTCTCTCTCTCTCTCTCCTCTCTCTCTCTCTCTCTCTCTCTCTCTCTCTCTCTCTCTGCAGTTAAACATGATCGTATGCCGCAATGAGCATTTATATTGTGTGTGTGTGCGTGCTTGTGAATGTGTGTATGTGTGCGTGCGTGCTCACGCGTGTGCGTGTGTGTAAGTAAAATTTTCTTTAAATATTCTTTAACCATGACATTTTATTTACACACCCGCACACACTTGCGCACCCGCGTACACGCACACGCACACAAACACAAACACACACACACACACACACACACACGCACGCACACGCACGCACACGCACACGCACGCACACACACACACACACACACACACACACACACACAACAAACATGCACGCGCACACGCGGTGCAAATACTCTACGGCATGCAATCGTGTCGATGTATTGATTCGTTTGTTTTAGAAAATGTTATGAATAAACTTTTGAAACAACACGGATTCAGACTAATTGTGTGTGCGCCCGCGCGTACGCGCCCGCGCTTGTGTGTGGGTGTATGTGTGTGTGTGTGTGTGTAAATAATATACAGATATTTGCGATGCATCTTAAATGCGCATGCTTGCTGAAGTGCACATGTGTGTGTTGTTAGCATTTTGTTTCTCTTAGATTGGTTGTCCATCCATGTGCATGCTTTCGTTGTTGTTGGAGTGTGTGCTATGTACAACCAAAACGATTTCCTTTGTACACTGATGCATTGTCTGATTAAAGAATCTTGAATCTTGAATCGATAATGAGCTAACTTTAAAGGGGCATTGTCAAACGTAACATAGAATGAACGCAGGCACACTTCGTTTCATTACAGCATAAAGAAGTCACAAAACAACTAGTCCATCAGGTAGACCCCCAACATAGGGGTGATCACTACCATTGCTATCGTACGTTGTTGTGAAGGGGCCCTACAAACGTCGAAAATACATGTTCGCAACCCCCAAATCTGATGGACTAAACGGGACACAGTCCAGCATAACAGAACTTGACATAAAGGCACCTTTTGAACATGTACGCCAGTCAGGGTTTTTCGACCATGACTGCCAGAGAGTAGAGAGGACTGATGCTATTATGACGCGTTGGGCTAGAATTTGTTTATTGTGGAGATGTCTTGCTCAGGGTACATCCCCACCCTCTCGACCAAAGGGATTTGAGGACAACTGGCGTTGGGGAAGGTCCCCAAAGCCAACCCATCCCTTTGGCTGCAGCCCTAGAGCCAGTGCCAAGGCCCCCTCGTTTGAGAGTCATAGTCTTGCTTCCAAAGACTAAACTGTACCATGATTTTCAATTTCTGTAGATAATCGTCTATGGTACATCCCTCATGTTACTGCTGGCCTCTGCTACAGGCTAATGTCAAGCAATAATACAAGCCATTTCTCTTTCAAATATAAGAGAATGGCAAAGGCGCTTTGTCCAACGCAAGAGCACGAGAAAAGCACACTGATCAACGTCACATACCACTTGCAAAGGATAGTGTCTGAAGTACCGTACGTATCATAAGAAGGAGGCACTGTACAACCTAACATACATATTACAATCTTACAATCTTGATTGACTTTGTTTATGATTAAAACAGCAAAAGCAAAAAAGAAAAGAAAAAAGAAGACCACGCACATTGTTGTGTAATTAATATTGCACGAGGAAATACATATTGAAATATAAAAGATTTTGAAAGGTTTTTATTGCTTACAAAATGTTCATGCACAAAAACATTTTTTATATAGATCTTTGACCAATCTTTTGAAAGTGTCCACAGGCCAAAGAAGGTTTTCAGCAACACAATAATATTATCTTTGTAGATATATGAATAACGTTTTCAAAATGTACATGGGTGAGACAAAATGTTCAGTAAATAATTTCAAATAAATGTATACTTTTAAGATACCTATTTTCATTATTGCTCAACATAAGTCTGAATTCTTTACATCCGTGCATAACGTATGAAGCAAGAGCTCGACAACAAGGCCACTTGCGAACAACTATCCTTATCCTCTAATGAGAAGAACATAATATTACATTCTGCC
>CM065702.1:8148952-8168952 GCA_017654935.2 Phymorhynchus buccinoides
ATCAAGAGGCGATTTTATTTGTGGACCGAACAGTCAGGAGAACCATCCCGAGGTGCCGCCACTGGTGTAGGTGCTAGGCTCTCCACTCGTCCGGTCGCTTGTCTCGCTTGTCATCGATACAGAGACGTCACTGCCCGCGGTTTCAGGGTCATTGACACTGGTGTGGTAGCTGGCGTTGCCTGGATACGTCAGGACAGGGAAGACACAGTGTCACCACACTAACACGGACACGTCAGGATATGGTAAATACAGCGTGAACACTAACATAGACACGTCAGGATATGGCAAACACAGTGTTATCACACTAACACAGACACGTCATGATATGGAAGACACAGTGTCATCACACTAACACAGACACGTCATGATATGGCAAACACAGTGTTATCACACTAACACGGACACGTCAGGATATGGAAGACACAGTGTTATCACACTAACATAGACACTTCAGGATATGGAAGACACAGTGTTATCACACTAACACAGACACGTCAGGATATGGAAGACACAGTGTTATCACACTAACACAGACACGTCATGATATGGAAGACACAGTGTTATCACACTAACACAGACACGTCATGATATGGCAAACACAGTGTTATCACACTAACACAGACACGTCATGATATGGCAAACACAGTGTTATCACACTAACACAGACACGTCATGATATGGCAAACACAGTGTTATCACACTAACACACACGTCAGGATATGGTAAACACAGTGTTATCACACTAACACAGACACGTCATGATATGGAAGACACAGTGTTATCACACTAACACAGACACGTCATGATATGGAAACACAGTGTTATCACACTAACACAGACACGTCATGATATGGCAAACACAGTGTTATCACACTAACACAGACACGTCATGATATGGCAAACACAGTGTTATCACACTAACACAGACACGTCATGATATGGCAAACACAGTGTTATCACACTAACACACACGTCAGGATATGGTAAACACAGTGTTATCACACTAACACAGACACGTCATGATATGGAAGACACAGTGTTATCACACTAACACAGACACGTCATGATATGGAAAACACAGTGTTATCACACTAACACAGACACGTCAGGATATGGTAAACACAGTGTTATCACACTAACACACACGTCAGGATATGGTAAACACAGTGTTATCACACTAACACAGACACGTCATGATATGGCAAACACAGTGTTATCACACTAACACAGACACGTCAGGATATGGAAAACACAGTGTTATCACACTAACATAGACACTTCAGGATGTGGAAGACACATGTGAGTGGGAGGGGGAAGCGGGGTTGGGGGATGGGGTGGCAAGGTTGCCAACAAACCGGGGGTGAGGGGAGCGCAAGCGCACAGACAAGGTGAATGGATAGCTACACGTCTTAATAAATGCTACAGAAACACTTTATGTTGTAGTTTTAACCATAATCTTAATCAACAATAAAAAAAACAACAATCTATGACATGCTGTGAATTGAAAGGAGACAACAAAAAAACATAAAAATACAACCATGTTTGGGGGCGGATCAGCCAGTCATGGAAGAGGGGAGGGGGTAGTTCCAGTGGTCAGTTGGGGTGGGGTGAGGGGTCTGGCTCAGAGGAGGGGGTAGGGGGGGGGGGGCAGAATGTGTTCCTGCCCCCCTCCCCCCAAAATATCAAAAGAAAACGTCGAGCATACCAGCAAGCGAAAAGGAGGGGGGGAGGGGAGAGAGAGAGAGAGAGAGAGAGAGAGAGAGGAGAGAGAGAGAGAGAGAGAGAGAGAGAGAGAGAGAGAGAGAGAGAGAGATTGAGAGAGAGAGCGAGCGAGAGAGAGAGAGAGAGAGAGGGGAGAGAGAGAGAGAGAGAGAGAGAGAGAGAGAGGATAGCTCTGAGCCAAGGGGGGCATTCCCCCCCTGCCCCCCTTTTCCTACGCCACTGCGTCTGCTGCGTAGTATTCAGAGAGAGACTGGTCCATACCATGATCCGTGTCCGTGCTAGGTCCCTGTGTGGGCGCTGTGTCGGCCTGCTGTTGATTCGGGCGGCGCATGAGGAAGCAGGCTAGGCCCCCCACGACCAAAAGACCCCCGGCACTCAGACCCCCGATCACAGCAGGGCTCCAAAGGCCATCTGGCATCACAAGAGACACAGTTGAGGCACAGATAATGAGGAAGACAGGCTGACAGACAGAAGGACAGACAGACAGACAGACAGGCAGAGCCCCGATCACAGCAGGGCTCCAAAGGCCATCTGGCACCACAAGAGACACAGTTGAGGCACAGATAGTGAGGAAGACAGACAGGCTGACAGACAGACAGACAGACAGACCCCAGCTGAGGACCCCCGGGGCACTCAGACCCCCGATCACAGCAGGGCTCCAAAAGTCATCTGGCACCACAAGAGACACAGTTGAGGCACAGATAGTGAGGAAGACAGGCTGGGGGACAGACAGGCACCCAGCTGAGGACCCCCGGGGCACTCAGACCCCCGATCACCGCAGGGCTCCAAAAGCCATCTGACATCACAAGAGACATAGTTGAAGCACAGATAGTGAGGAAGACAGGCTTACAGACAGACAGACACCCAGCTGAAGACTCCCGGGGCACTCAGACCCCCGATAACCGCAGGGCTCCAAAAGCCATCTGACATCACAAGAGACAGTTAAAGCACAGATAGTGAGGAAGACAGGCTGACAGACAGACAGACAGACAGACAGGCACCCAGCTGAGGACCCCCGGGGCACTCAGACCGATCAGGGCGGGGCTCGAATAGCCATCCATTTGGCATCACATAGACACAACGAGGCAGACAGACAAACAGACAAGCAGACAGACAGACAGACAGACACCCAGCTGAGGACCCCCGGGGCACTCATACCCCCGATCACCGCACGGCTCCAAAAGCCATCTGGCATCACAAGAGACATAATTGAAGCACAGATAGTGAGGAAGACAGGCTGACAGACAGACAGACAGACAGACAGGCAGAGCCCCGATCACAGCACGGCTCCAAACGCCATCTGGCATCACAAGAGACATAGTTGAAGCACAGATAGTGAGGAAGACAGGCTGACAGACAGACAGACAGACAGACAGGCAGAGCCCCGATCACCGCACGGCTCCAAAAGCCATCTGGCATCACAAGAGACATAGTTGAAGCACAGATAGTGAGGAAGACAGGCTGACAGACAGACAGACAGACAGACAGACAGGCAGAGCCCCGATCACAGCACGGCTCCAAACGCCATCTGGCATCACAAGAGACATAGTTGAAGCACAGATAGTGAGGAAGACAGGCTGACAGACAGACAGACAGACAGACAGACAGACAGACGGACAGTCAGGCCCCCCGATCACCGCAGGGCTCCAAAAGCCATCTGACATCACAAGAGACACAGTTGAAGCACAGATAGTGAGGAAGACAGGCTGACAGACAGACAGACAGACAGACAAACAGACAGACAGACAGACAGACAGACACAGTCAGGCCCCCGATGACCGCAGGGCTCCAAAAGCCATCTGGCATCACAAGAGACATAGTTGAAGCACAGATAGTGAGGAAGACAGGCTGACAGACAGACAGACAGACAGACAGGCAGAGCCCCGATCACAGCACGGCTCCAAAGTCTGACATCACAAGAGACATAGTTGAGGCACAGATAGTGAGGAAGACAGGCTGACAGACAGACAGGCACACAGCTGGAGACCCCGGGCACTCAGACCCCCGATCACAGCAGGGCTCCAATAGCCAGCCATCTGGCATCACACAGACACAATGAGGCAGACAGACAGACAGACAGACAAGCAGACAGACAGATAGACGCCTAGCACAAGAAGATCTCAGGCACTTAGACCCTTGATCAGAAAGTGATTCAGCTGCCATTTTGACAACAAACATACATGCAGCGAGACAGACAGACAGGCAGACAAACAGACAGACAGTAGGCAAACAGACAGAGAGTGAGGCAGAGAGATAGACAGTTAAATAGACATCAGAAGGATTCATGATTGCATATCAGAACACAGACACAGACACACACAGACACACGCACACACGCAAGCACGCACGTATGCACGCACGCACGCACGCACGCACGCACACACACACGCACACACACACGCACGCACACACACACGCACACACACACACACACACTCACTCTCATTCACTGAAATTAACCAAACATATTATATACCAGATTTTGATTGAATCCGTTTGTCGTCACCCCCTTCGTCGCTACCCCCTTTATCATCACCCCCCTTTGTCATCACCCCCTTTGTCGCCCCCACCTTTGTCATCACCTCCTTTGCTGCCCCCTCCATTGTCACCCCCTCCTTTGTCATCACCACCTTTGTCAGAAATAAGGAAAGAGTAATCATGTTTAATAGGCCGCAGGCTGTGGCTTTCTACGACCCTTAGAAATGCACGTATATTATATATGCACATCGTTAGGGTTACAAGAACTTTCGATTTCTTAAAAGAAAACACATTAAGAAACGATTTCCCCCAAAGATCCAGCCCGATCGTGTCTTATTCTCAAAATATTTAGCATTACACAAAGGGCTCTCGATAAGTTTCTGGATGTAGAGAACTGAGAGGGTGTACACTTCTTCTGGTGGGTCTACATTATAGAGGTATCCTTCCTAAGCACACATACATTTGATCATCCTTTCAAATCAAACAGTTACTAGTTGTACCCGTGCTCCGCGCGTGTTGTCACAGCGGCACTTCCATTTGCCTCCCACTGGAAATGAAAATTTCATGTAAACGCCACCCTTAACGATGACTAAGGGGACCTCACCGAGCAGAATCTGGTAAGGACTCAAACAGCCATCCACACCCCACCCTTAACGATGACTAGGGGGACCTCACCGAGCAGAACCTGGTAAGGACTCCAACAGCCATCCACACCCCACCCTTAACGATGACTAGGGGGGCCTCACCGAGCAGAACCTGGTAAGGACTCCAACAGCCATCCACACCCCACCCTTAACGATGACTAGGGGGACCTCACCGAGCAGAACCTGGTAAGGACTCAAACAGCCATCCACACCCCACCCTTAACGATGACTAGGGGGACCTCACCGAGCAGAATCTGGTAAGGACTCAAACAGCCATCCACACCCCACCCTTAACGATGACTAGGGGGACCTCACCGAGCAGAACCAGGTAAGGACTCCAACAGCCATCCACACCCCACCCTTAACGATGACTAGGGGGACCTCACCGAGCAGAATCTGGTAAGGACTCCAACAGCCATCCACACCCCACCCTTAACGATGACTAGGGGGACCTCACCGAGCAGAACCTGGTAAGGACTCCAACAGCCATCCACACCCCACCCTTAACGATGACTAGGGGGACCTCACCGAGCAGAACCTGGTAAGGACTCCAACAGCCATCCACACCCCACCCTTAACGATGACTAGGGGGACCTCACCGAGCAGAACCTGGTAAGGACTCCAACAGCCATCCACACCCCACCCTTAACGATGACTAGGGGGACCTCACCGAGCAGAACCTGGTAAGGACTCCAACAGCCATCCACACCCCACCCTTAACGATGACTAGGGGGACCTCACCGAGCAGAATCTGGTAAGGACTCCAACAGCCATCCACACCCCACCCTTAACGATGACTAGGGGGACCTCACCGAGCAGAACCTGGTAAGGACTCCAACAGCCATCCACACCCCACCCTTAACGATGACTAGGGGGACCTCACCGAGCAGAACCTGGTAAGGACTCCAACAGCCATCCACACCCCACCCTTAACGATGACTAGGGGGACCTCACCGAGCAGAATCTGGTAAGGACTCCAACAGCCATCCACACCCACCGAGCAGAATCAAGGACCCCACACCCCACCCTTAACGATGACTAGGGGGACCTCACCGAGCAGAACCTGGTAAGGACTCCAACAGCCATCCACACCCCACCCTTAACGATGACTAGGGGGACCTCACCGAGCAGAACCTGGTAAGGACTCCAACAGCCATCCACACCCCACCCTTAACGATGACTAGGGGGACCTCACCGAGCAGAACCTGGTAAGGACTCCAACAGCCATCCACACCCCACCCTTAACGATGACTAGGGGGACCTCACCGAGCAGAACCTGGTAAGGACTCCAACAGCCATCCACACCCCACCCTTAACGATGACTAGGGGGACCTCACCGAGCAGAACCTGGTAAGGACTCCAACAGCCATCCACACCCCACCCTTAACGATGACTAGGGGGACCTCACCGAGCAGAACCTGGTAAGGACTCCAACAGCCATCCACACCCCACCCTTAACGATGACTAGGGGGACCTCACCGAGCAGAACCTGGTAAGGACTCCAACAGCCATCCACACCCCACCCTTAACGATGACTAGGGGGACCTCACCGAGCAGAACCTGGTAAGGACTCCAACAGCCATCCACACCCCACCCTTAACAATGACTAGGGGGACCTCACCGAGCAGAACCAGGTAAGGACTCCAACAGCCATCCACACTCCACCCTTAACGATGACTAAGGGGACCTCACCGAGCAGAATCTGGTAAGGACTCCAACAGCCATCCACACCCCACCCTTAACGATGACTAGGGGGGCCTCACCGAGCAGAACCTGGTAAGGACTCCAACAGCCATCCACACCCACCCTTAACGATGACTAGGGGGACCTCACCGAGCAGAACCAGGTAAGGACTCCAACAGCCATCCACACTCCACCCTTAACGATGACTAAGGGGACCTCACCGAGCAGAACCAGGTAAGGACTCCAACAGACATCCACACCCCACCCTTAACGATGACTAGGGGGACCTCACCGAGCAGAACCTGGTAAGGACTCCAACAGCCATCCACACCCCACCCTTAACAATGACTAGGGGGACCTCACCGAGCAGAACCTGGTAAGGACTCCAACAGCCATCCACACCCCACCCTTAACGATGACTAGGGGGGCCTCACCGAGCAGAACCAGGTAAGGACTCCAACAGCCATCCACACTCCACCCTTAACGATGACTAAGGGGACCTCACCGAGCAGAACCAGGTAAGGACTCCAACAGCCATCCACACTCCACATCCCAAGTCTCTACCTCGAGCAGTTGGAGAGAAAATATAGAAGGCCATCGAAGCTTCGCACAGACTTGGTTTTGTTACTTTGAGAATATTAAATGGTGTGATAACTGGCTGATGCATTTGTCTTACTTAACAGTATATCAGGCAAAGTGTGTATGTATTCTTTAATACATCCAAGCTCTCTCCAAGCGGTATATTTAAACATCACAGGGTGTCTCGTTTGTACCAATAACATTTTAAAGTAACTACAACTCTGTATTAGCGCACAACAAATCAATTGACCCAGTCACCCAAGGTCACTTTGTCCCTAATTTCGGCTCACCAAGTACATTGCATCACGTCAGTACTTTCATCTGCCTTCAAAATGTTGATGATAATTATATGGGTCAGAAAGAAGAATGCCCAAATGTTTTTAGCAAACTCTTTGATTGCAGTCTGCATCTTACTGCTCAATAGCCACATTGCTTCTGGTTTCTACCTTTGTTTTTAAATGTGCTTTCAATATGGCTGATTAAACAATTCAAGGGGAGCAACTCTGAGTGTCTTTTCGGCTGATTTCATACACTAAGACTATCTCTCTCGGATAAGCATTCCATAGTTAATATCGAGACAGTCAGTTATTTTAAAATAAGTTTTAAATTTACATACCCAAATTCTCATTTTCAATTAAACAAACTGTACAACGATTCCTTCACGATTGATGGAAGTTCAGTTTAACGTCGCGTATCGGCTTTCGCCATGTACGACGGGCTGAACAAACCAACCATGGCATAAACAAAAATTTATGTTCCAGAATCACTGTCTTAGCCAAAAGGCCGAGAAGCGATTAGGATCCTTCACGATTGTAACAGTCACTCTCTTCTATAGTCTGTCTGGTAAATCCTTGAGTGAGTTGTGGACTGTTGTTTTCAGTAGAGCAAAGTCTTAAAAACAATTTACCAGTGTACATATGCGTGATACATTTAATGTTTCAATGCCTTTCCCTGAGCATAAGTGTACAACATCATATGCAAAAAATATCGAATTGAAAGAGATTCTCTCAGCTTGTGATTAACGTTCACCTTGGCAGACATTTTCCTTTGCCCAACGGTTGGTGAAAATTAAAGAAACATTTGCAACATATGTATCATGACAATGGTCAATCTTGTGACATCCTTTGCATTTCTGTGATATCAACAGAATCTTGACGTCCAGAAACTTATCGAGAACCTCTCGTATTTGTATGATTTTTTTCCTTTTCAGAGCCTTGTTATTTTGGGCAAGCGTGTGAAAATATTAAAATATTTCCTTTTCATTAATAGGACAGTTAGGGTGTAAATGTTTCAGAAAAGTTACTTCCTTTTTAAAATTTTATAGAATAGCATTATAGCACAATTTAAAAAGTGAAATAATCTGAACAATTTAAATTTAAATTTATTTATCTTGATCAAAACTGTTTTGTTCTTTTCTTGAAGTTTTGGGGCATTTATAAAGGCGCATCAAGAAAAGTGAAACATGCAAATTGCTGTTAATAGATTTGTATGTATGTATTTATTTATTTAGCACATGTATACTACATAGTCATGAGACAGGACATAATATTAAGAAATCTCAAAATAAACCAATAACTCAGCAACTGAACACAGTTCATAATTTATCCCAACTGCTTATAGATCTGTCAACTCATTAACCACCTCCCCAAGACTACCGCACTAGAAGAACTTGTCCCTAATGGCGTAATGCCATGAGGACGTAAGACCTCCACTCAACAACAACCACCTCCCCAAGACTACCGCACAGAAGAACTTGTCCCTAAGGGCGTAATGCCATGAGGATGTAAGACCTCCACTCAACAACAACCACCTCCCCAAGACTACCGCACAGAAGAACTTGTCCCTAAGGGCGTAATGCCATGAGGACGTAACATCTTCTTTCTATGCTAACCACCTCCACATTTCCCAAGTGTAAGGGTAACTGACTACACTTGGAGTTCTGCTGAGTGGCAGGCAGCAGAAAGGGCGACACAGTCATCCTCCCTCACCATGGGAGTTGATGGACTTGCATGCGGGCGAGACGACGTGCGGCGGCTTGGATCATCTCTACAGTGTTGGCCTCTGAGTCAACAAGACCGCCGGTGCCCAGTACATGTGGTTGGTTTGGGGCAGCTGCAACTGCTGGGAAGGATACACCCGCCTGCATTGATGTTTTGACCTGACTGTACGTCTTCTGCCCGTGTACGACGACATCAACACCACGGTATGAAGCAGGTCGCCCGGTGGTCCTGAAGACAGCCATTGTGAGAGGGGTTAGCAGCCAGCAGCCTTGGACAAGAAATGCGGGAGTTGAGATCGACAACCTACGGGTGATCTCACAATGCATTAACATCTCTGCCCCGAGACGACGATGCTGATTCCACCCTAAGCATCAAGGAGAAGGAATCCCAAACTTGGACGCCCGTCTTGTAATGCACCGCATTGCATTGAATAACAATATCTATTATTGCAGCACACCGCATTGCATTGAATAACAATATCTATTATTGCAGCACATCGCATTGTATTGCATAACAATATCTATTATTGCAGCACATCGCATTGCATTGCATCAAATAGCATTGTCTTGTAATTAAATCACTTCGTATTATAGTGTGTCGTATTCCATCGTACTGAGCCACTTGCCATCCTAAGGCATCCATTCACACTGCACTTACCGTCAGTACCAAGAATCACGCTAGCGTTATACCGCAAATAACTGTCATCGTTCACCACCATATGGCATCGGAATTCCCTCTCCACGTCCTCCTCCCTGAGACGAAATTTCTTCACCTCACTGACGGTGCAGCCGCAGTACATTTCCGAATTATCGTCAAAGAAGGGAACGGTCGCATCATAAGTAAGGTTCACGGTAGACGAGCTAACAGGACACCAAGCGTCAGTGCCAGGGTCTCTGAATTCCCAGACGAAGTCGATCTGTTGTTGCACAGAAAAGAAAAACACAACGTTCAGTTTTAAATGAACTCTTAACAAAGAGTTCGTTTCTGTTGGCCAACGTTTTATCTAGCTGGAGAAATGTGTTATAATAAACAACCTAAATACTGCTCATTTTAACGAACGGTGTTGCTGGTTGTTGTTCCTTCCAGTCTCACATCATAACAAAGAGTTCTGATTAACATTGCTGCGATGGTCACATAATTGTTTTTAGTGTGGTGTTGTTCATTCCTTTTTTCTCTTTCTCATGTTCCGAGCAATCCAGTGATGTTGCTCATGTGCCGCTTATTCTGATCTCCCAGTTCACACAGCCACACTCTGCTTTGTTGGTTCACAGACCCTGAAAACCGGCAGTCCACAGGAAGGCCACCACCCGAGGAGACACTGCAATGCTCCTGAGAGAGAGAGAGAGAGAGAGAGAGAGAGAGAGAGAGAGAGAGAGAGAGAGAGAGAGAGAGAGAGAGAGAGAGAGAGAGAGAGAGAGAGAGAGAGAGAGAGAGAGAGAGCGTGCGTGCGTCTATGTGCATGTACCAGCCGACCATGACCTCCAAATAGCATAAGAGGTAACTGGTGGGATTAACTTTGTTCAGTGTGGAAATGCAAGGAGCATCCCCAGTCTTTGGGCCATTAATAGTTTAGGACTGCTGACCTTAAATGCGTCCACAGTGTAAATGCCGTGCCCAAGGAACATCCCCAGTCTTTGGGCCATTAACAGTTTAGGACTGCTGACCTTAAATGCGTCCACAATGGAAATGCCTTGCCCAAGGAACATCCCCAGTCTTTGGGCCATTAACAGTTTAGGACTGCTGACCTTAAATGCGTCCACAATGGAAATGCCTTGCCCAAGGAACATCCCCAGTCTTTGGGCCATTAACAGTTTAGGACTGCTGACCTTAAATGCGTCCACAATGGAAATGCCTTGCCCAAGGAACATCCCCGGTCTTTGGGCCATTAATACTTTAGGACTGCTGACCTTAACCTTGTCCACAGTGGAAACGCCTTGAACAGGGATCATCCCATTTTCTCAACCATTGGGGCTTTAGAACAGTTGGCGTCGTGAAAGACTTCCAATGGCGAACATTGTAGTCACCAAGTTTGCAGACTAAAAGCCAGCGGAACATTCTCCTAGCTTAAAGGCATAGCAGCCGAGCCAAATAATCGGGTCTCGCTAGTCTGACACAACAGGGAAAAGGGCAGGGATAAAGAGTAGCATAGCGAACGCTAGCAGGAAGGCAAAATGAGGCAACGCGGAAAGAAAAGATGTTTTACGTCCTCTCGGTCTGGAACAGACACATATGGGACATTTGTAGATACAAAAATGGTGGGAACAATACTGGAGGCAATGCCCGGAGGCAGTGCAACACCAGTAAAGTCCCGATTTTTTAACAATACAGATAGGTGTAGCAGTAACCACGCCTCGGCTAAACCTCATCGGCTATGGTACCACCACAATTAGTACGAGTCCCTCCTTATATACTCCGGCTGTGCCTTTAAGAGTCGCAGTAATAAAGGTCTCAGCACACGTGAGAATTTGTCACTCTTTCCCCATTGCAACCCAGTGATATGCAAGTCGCAATATTATGATTGGCCTATCACTGTGTTGCCATGGGGAAAGAGTTAAAACATGTTCACGTGTACAGAGTCCTTCAGCTGCAACCTGATTTTCCATTACTTAACAAAACCCGTGACCCCCCCCCCCCCCCCCTCTCTCTCTCTCTCTCTCTCTCTGTCTCTCAACGACCCAATCTTGAGCCCAATCTCAACAACTATCGATAAAAAGAAAAATATATAATTTTTTGTAAATCGACACGAACCTTCCAGTTCTTCGTATGTGTTCTGTTCTTGGGAGCAGGGCCGGTACAGTTGAGGGTGACCTCGTCGTCCACTTTCCAACTGGACCTGCCCTCAGGAGACACTGCCATGGTCACTGGACCTGAAGTCAATGGACAGAGTGGGGTTAGTACAGTCACTGTCATGGTCACTGGAGGCAATGGACAGAGTGGGGTTAGTACAGTCATTGTCATGGTTAGTGGAGTCAATGAACAGAGTGGGGTTAGTACAGTCACTGTCATGGTCAGTGGAGTCAATGGACAGAGTGGGGTTAGTACAGTCACTGTCATGGTCAGTGGAGTCAATGAACAGAGTGGGGTTAGTACAGTCACTGTCATGGTCAGTGGAGTCAATGGACAGAGTGGGGTTAGTACAGTCACTGTCATGGTCAGTGGAGTCAATGGACAGAGTGGGGTTAGTACAGTCACTGTCATGGTCAGTGGAGTCAATGGACAGAGTGGGGTTAGTACAGTCACTGTCATGGTCAGTGGAGTCAATGGACAGAGTGGGGTTAGTACAGTCACTGTCATGGTCAGTGGAGTCAATGGACAGAGTGGGGTTAGTACAGTCACTGTCATGGTCAGTGGAGTCAATGGACAGAGTGGGGTTAGTACAGTCACTGTCATGGTCAGTGGAGTCAATGGACAGAGTGGGGTTAGTACAGTCACTGTCATGGTCAGTGGAGTCAATGGACAGAGTGGGGTTAGTACAGTCACTGTCATGGTCAGTGGAGTCAATGGACAGAGTGGGGTTAGTACAGTCACTGTCATGGTCAGTGGAGTCAATGGACAGAGTGGGGTTAGTACAGTCACTGTCATGGTCAGTGGAGTCAATGGACAGAGTGGGGTTAGTACAGTCACTGTCATGGTCAGTGGAGTCAATGGACAGAGTGGGGTTAGTACAGTCACTGTCATGGTCAGTGGAGTCAATGGACAGAGTGGGGTTAGTACAGTCACTGTCATGGTCAGTGGAGTCAATGGACAGAGTGGGGTTAGTACAGTCACTGTCATGGTCAGTGGAGTCAATGGACAGAGTGGGGTTAGTACAGTCACTGTCATGGTCAGTGGAGTCAATGGACAGAGTGGGGTTAGTACAGTCACTGTCATGGTCAGTGGAGTCAATGGACAGAGTGGGGTTAGTACAGTCACTGTCATGGTCAGTGGAGTCAATGGACAGAGTGGGGTTAGTACAGTCACTGTCATGGTCAGTGGAGTCAATGGACAGAGTGGGGTTAGTACAGTCACTGTCATGGTCAGTGGAGTCAATGGACAGAGTGGGGTTAGTACAGTCACTGTCATGGTCAGTGGAGTCAATGGACAGAGTGGGGTTAGTACAGTCACTGTCATGGTCAGTGGAGTCAATGGACAGAGTGGGGTTAGTACAGTCACTGTCATGGTCAGTGGAGTCAATGGACAGAGTGGGGTTAGTACAGTCACTGTCATGGTCAGTGGAGTCAATGGACAGAGTGGGGTTAGTACAGTCACTGTCATGGTCACTGGAGTCAATGGACAGAGTGGGGTTAGTACAGTCACTGTCATGGTCAGTGGAGTCAATGGACAGAGTGGGGTTAGTACAGTCACTGTCATGGTCACTGGAGTCAATGGACAGAGTGGGGTTAGTACAGTCACTGTCATGGTCAGTGGAGTCAATGGACAGAGTGGGGTTAGTACAGTCACTGTCATGGTCAGTGGAGTCAATGGACAGAGTGGGGTTAGTACAGTCACTGTCATGGTCAGTGGAGTCAATGGACAGAGTGGGGTTAGTACAGTCACTGTCATGGTCAGTGGAGTCAATGGACAGAGTGGGGTTAGTACAGTCACTGTCATGGTCAGTGGAGTCAATGGACAGAGTGGGGTTAGTACAGTCACTGTCATGGTCAGTGGAGTCAATGGACAGAGTGGGGTTAGTACAGTCACTGTCATGGTCAGTGGAGTCAATGGACAGAGTGGGGTTAGTACAGTCACTGTCATGGTCAGTGGAGTCAATGGACAGAGTGGGGTTAGTACAGTCACTGTCATGGTCAGTGGAGTCAATGGACAGAGTGGGGTTAGTACAGTCACTGTCATGGTCAGTGGAGTCAATGGACAGAGTGGGGTTAGTACAGTCACTGTCATGGTCAGTGGAGTCAATGGACAGAGTGGGGTTAGTACAGTCACTGTCATGGTCAGTGGAGTCAATGGACAGAGTGGGGTTAGTACAGTCACTGTCATGGTCACTGGAGTCAATGGACAGAGTGGGGTTAGTACAGTCACTGTCATGGTCAGTGGAGTCAATGGACAGAGTGGGGTTAGTACAGTCACTGTCATGGTCACTGGAGTCAATGGACAGAGTGGGGTTAGTACAGTCACTGTCATGGTCAGTGGAGTCAATGGACAGAGTGGGGTTAGTACAGTCACTGTCATGGTCAGTGGAGTCAATGGACAGAGTGGGGTTAGTACAGTCACTGTCATGGTCAGTGGAGTCAATGGACAGAGTGGGGTTAGTACAGTCACTGTCATGGTCAGTGGAGTCAATGGACAGAGTGGGGTTAGTACAGTCACTGTCATGGTCAGTGGAGTCAATGGACAGAGTGGGGTTAGTACAGTCACTGTCATGGTCAGTGGAGTCAATGGACAGAGTGGGGTTAGTACAGTCACTGTCATGGTCAGTGGAGTCAATGGACAGAGTGGGGTTAGTACAGTCACTGTCATGGTCAGTGGAGTCAATGGACAGAGTGGGGTTAGTACAGTCACTGTCATGGTCACTGGAGTCAATGGACAGAGTGGGGTTAGTACAGTCACTGTCATGGTCAGTGGAGTCAATGGACAGAGTGGGGTTAGTACAGTCACTGTCATGGTCACTGGAGTCAATGGACAGAGTGGGGTTAGTACAGTCACTGTCATGGTCACTGGAGTCAATGGACAGAGTGGGGTTAGTACAGTCACTGTCATGGTCAGTGGAGTCAATGGACAGAGTGGGGTTAGTACAGTCACTGTCAATGGTCAGTGGTCAGTCAATGGACAGAGTGGGGTTAGTACAGTCACTGTCATGGTCAGTGGAGTCAATGGACAGAGTGGGGTTAGTACAGTCACTGTCATGGTCAGTGGAGTCAATGGACAGAGTGGGGTTAGTACAGTCACTGTCATGGTCAGTGGAGTCAATGGACAGAGTGGGGTTAGTACAGTCACTGTCATGGTCAGTGGAGTCAATGGACAGAGTGGGGTTAGTACAGTCACTGTCATGGTCAGTGGAGTCAATGGACAGAGTGGGGTTAGTACAGTCACTGTCATGGTCAGTGGAGTCAATGGACAGAGTGGGGTTAGTACAGTCACTGTCATGGTCAGTGGAGTCAATGGACAGAGTGGGGTTAGTACAGTCACTGTCATGGTCAGTGGAGTCAATGGACAGAGTGGGGTTAGTACAGTCACTGTCATGGTCAGTGGAGTCAATGGACAGAGTGGGGTTAGTACAGTCACTGTCATGGTCACTGGAGTCAATGGACAGAGTGGGGTTAGTACAGTCACTGTCATGGTCACTGGAGTCAATGGACAGAGTGGGGTTAGTACAGTCACTGTCATGGTCACTGGAGTCAATGGACAGAGTGGGGTTAGTACAGTCACTGTCATGGTCAGTGGAGTCAATGGACAGAGTGGGGTTAGTACAGTCATTGTCATGGTCAGTGGAGTCAATGGACAGAGTGGGGTTAGTACAGTCATTGTCATGGTCAGTGGAGTCAATGGACAGAGTGGGGTTAGTACAGTCACTGTCATGGTCAGTGGAGTCAATGGACAGAGTGGGGTTAGTACAGTCACTGTCATGGTCAGTGGAGTCAATGGACAGAGTGGGGTTAGTACAGTCACTGTCATGGTCAGTGGAGTCAATGGACAGAGTGGGGTTAGTACAGTCACTGTCATGGTCAGTGGAGTCAATGGACAGAGTGGGGTTAGTACAGTCACTGTCATGGTCACTGGAGTCAATGGACAGAGTGGGGTTAGTACAGTCACTGTCATGGTCAGTGGAGTCAACGGACAGAGTGGGGTTAGTACAGTCACTGTCATGGTCAGTGGAGTCAATGGACAGAGTGGGGTTAGTACAGTCACTGTCATGGTCAGTGGAGTCAATGGACAGAGTGGGGTTAGTACAGTCACTGTCATGGTCACTGGAGTCAATGGACAGAGTGGGGTTAGTACAGTCACTGTCATGGTCACTGGAGTCAATGGACAGAGTGGGGTTAGTACAGTCACTGTCATGGTCAGTGGAGTCAATGGACAGAGTGGGGTTAGTACAGTCACTGTCATGGTCAGTGGAGTCAATGGACAGAGTGGGGTTAGTACAGTCACTGTCATGGTCAGTGGAGTCAATGAACAGAGTGGGGTTAGTACAGTCACTGTCATGGTCAGTGGAGTCAACGGACAGAGTGGGGTTAGTACAGTCACTATCATGGTCACTGGAGTCAATGGACAGAGTGGGGTTAGTACAGTCACTGTCATGGTCACTGGAGTCAATGGACAGAGTGGGGTTAGTACAGTCACTGTCATGGTCACTGGAGTCAATGGACAGAGTGGGGTTAGTACAGTCACTGTCATGGTCAGTGGAGTCAATGGACAGAGTGGGGTTAGTACAGTCACTGTCATGGTCACTGGAGTCAATGAACAGAGTGGGGTTAGTACAGTCACTGTCATGGTCACTGGAGTCAATGAACAGAGTGGGGTTAGTACAGTCACTGTCATGGTCACTGGAGTCAATGAACAGAGTGGGGTTAGTACAGTCACTGTCATGGTCAGTGGAGTCAATGAACAGAGTGGGGTTAGTACAGTCACTGTCATGGTCACTGCGTGAAACAGGTTCTTTCAAGTGCTCTATTGTCCAATACACTTGCCAATATAGAGCTGGCATTCAAAAACACGGTTATTGTTGTCTGTAAAGACTAGCCAGCACGATCTACAGGTCTCAAAGTGACTGAACAACGTGGTTTAGCTCACACAAGAAGGATGGAACAACATTGAACATTAAAACCCTATTTGCTGCATGTAAATGGCGTCAAAAGGCGATTTAGTTGTGTACATGTTATGTTCGTTACTGACACCACATAAAGCAACTTTCGTGACAAAATGTGTGCAAAACTGAAAGAGACGAGACTGTTTTACTTATTATCAGTGAAAAAAAGGCAAAGCATCCGTATTTTTGTTCTCTGTGGGCTTTGAAAGTGAAACTGTTTTAGGAGTGAAAGGGTGCAAATCAGTTACCATTATTGCAAAACAAAATTGGTTACTTTTATTTGACATTTGGGGAACGTTTTAAGTTCAGCACATAACCGAGACTCGTATTAAGGCCTTGTCCGACGATGCTTCCTCTCGCATGCACCTGGTAGCTCTGTCACGCTGTGAGAATGGGTGAACACTCCTGCGAAAGAGCGAGTGATTGCATCATCAAACAAGGCTTTTGGTTTCATGCGAGTAGTGGCATGGGCGGTCGCGCAAAGTTGAACTCCAACAAATCGTGCAAGCTCTCGTTCGAGCACTCGGATTGCAGTATGTTATTACACAGGGAAAGTTGGTGCAGTGCGACCACAAGTGCAAGCGCTCGTACAACAAGAAGCATTCAATATTTGTCTGACTTCGCCTTTAGTGTGGCTGAGAAAGAATGAAATGTTTTTTTCAGGTCACTTTCGCTTCATGAGTTATACAATGTTTTGTTGTGGATTTCAAACAGGGGTTGCTTAACGTTTTGGCTCGTGTTTTAGTTATAGATTAGTGCAGCATTATTCTCATCCTGACCCGTGATCCCTCAATTTGAATGGCAGAGGCGCGCTCCTTTTCTGAATGACATTGTGCATTATATCATGCAGTATAGTAACAGATTGTCAAAAATACAGCTCAAATGGTTTCAATATTTCACTATTTCCCCATAGCAACACAGCGATAGGCCAGTCATTAATAGCGACTTGCATATCACTGTGTTGCTGTGGGGAAAGAGTGAGAATGATTCACGCGTGCAAAGACTTTAAAGGTGGACCCTGACGGATGAGTTTTTGCAAGAAACACGTCGAGATCACCAGAAAGACAGCCTTTTCAAGGATCGGAACACTCACTTTGCTCTGGTGTCCTAGAAATCAAACCGTCAAAACGGCGATTCTTGCTTGGCGGAGATGCCGGAGAGAGAAGCCATTTTGGATGGGGTTAATGGAAGTCACTCTTTATGGTTTCTTTTATGTAGTGCAGTAAAACAAAAAAATTGGAGCTATTTTCTTTGTTGTGAGCGAAACTCCTTTAGGTAAACTGTATAAAATAAATAAAATAAAAAAATAAAAAGGCTTGTATTGTGAAAATTTCGTGCAAACGATTTGGTCTAAACTCAGGCGGCCAATAGAAAAGAGAAGGCACACGCCTTCTCTTTCACTGAAATAATTTGACTTTCAACACCTCCATCAAGGAGGGATCACTGATTTGACGGTTTGATTTCTGGGAAACCCGAGCAAAGTGAGTGTTGCGATCTATGTAAAGGGTGTTTTTCTGGTGATCTGGACGTGTTTCTTGCAAAAGCTCATCCGTCAGGGTGCCCCTTTAATAACTGGCCTATCGCTGTGTTTAGAGTGCACATTAGTTTCCAAGAGCTATGGAAACACGAGTAAAACATGAATTCAACAACAATACGATTTGTTTTTTAATTCGACCTTACCATTCACTGACAGGTAGAGTAGGGTTTCCGTCATGACTAAAGAGGCAGTATCTGGCACTGACTCGTGATATGAGTAACACGAGTAGAGTGCTTCATTGTTGCACGTGGCTTTCCTGAACGAGACTTCCAAATACTGGCTTTCAAAGTTACCGCTCACTTCTCTTTCTTGTCCTTCAAACACCTTCCCTTCCTTAATGTCTCGTGGCGCAGTCGAACTGGTCGTCACGAGTACAAACATTTTCCCATTGATCGATGTCCTAAGTTGAAGAACACCGGCGAGATACGTGCGTTCGAGATAAGAGCAGTTCAAAGTGACGCTATGGCCGGTTTCGTCTGATGTCGGATTCACATAAATATAGGGAGGGTCCAGGGTCAATCGTTCCCATCTGGTCTCATTTAACCGTTGACCTGCAATGCCACCTGCAAACAGTCAACACGAAAAAGCGTCAGCAGACCCACCTTCACACACACACACACACACACACATACACACACACACACACACACACACACACACACACACACACACACACTCGCGCGCGCGCACACACATACACACACGCACATACACACACACGCGCGTGCGCGCGCACACACACACTGCTGTTCTTTCATTTGTTTCTCTAAGTTACACAGCATTTTCTGCGTTGTCCTGTGACATAAAAGCAGCAAACTGATTGTGTTGATTTCACTGCCAGTACTGTTATTTCAACTTGATCTTTTCTCTACCTGCCTATAAAGGCATGCGTTCTATAAATTTCTATAATTTTTTCTTCTTTTTCCAGGTGACAATCACCATCATCCTATTGATCATCTTGATTTTGATGTTGATGAAGTACGTCGGCATGACGTGAACACAAATGGGGGGAAAACTGATAGTCCATATAGAAAATAAAACAACAAAAAACGTGAGGGGGGGGGGGGGGGGGGGGGGGGGGGGGGGGGGCAGGCTACAACATTTCGCTTTTCGTCCTGCTGACGAATCAGCTGGACTTGCCTACCCCCAGCCTGGAACCAGACACAGCTGTCCTGAACTGGCTGGCCGACGACAGGGTGACAATAATATCGTCGGGCAGGCTGTTCCACTCAGGTGTTGTCCGTGGAAAGAATGAATTCTTGAAGGTGGTGGTGTTTGATCTTTCAACCACGAACTGAAGCATTTGCTGTTGTTCCTGGCAATGTTGGACACCACATTTGATTTTAAGTGGTCCTTCAAGTCGAGAATACTTTATTATCTCTCTTGTCTTGACGGGGCACGATTCTTCGCTTTGACTGGGCCACAGGTTTCAAGAACTGTTCAGCTGAAAGAAATGGAATTCCTCCCCTGACAATTTTGATAAACAGGGTGAGGCGCTGCTCTTTCCTCCTGGTTTGCAGTGGTAGTAGATTTTGCTGCTCAAGCATGTTTGTGATGCATCCAGGGGTGCAGTCTTTGGAAGTTTGGGTGATGAAGCGAAGTGCACGCCTCTAGCT
>CM065702.1:8173952-8178952 GCA_017654935.2 Phymorhynchus buccinoides
GCTGTTCGACACTTTCTGTCTGTTGCAGCCACGAAAACTCTTATTTCTGCTTTTATTCTTCCCCGCATTGACTATTGCAACTCTCTTCTCTGTGGCTGTCCTCAGTATCTCCTGCAACGTGTTCAAAAACTGCAAAACAGTGCAGCACGTCTCACTCTCAAGATTCCACGTTCTGATCATATAACACCTCATCTTCGTAACTTGCACTGGCTTCCAGTAGAGGCTAGAATCAAGTATAAAATAGCTTGCCTTTGTTTCGGTGCTGTTCACTCCTCTGGTCCCGTCTATCTCTCCGAACTAGTAACTGTCTACACACCTGCTCGCTCCCTACGTTCTTCCTCTGACTGCTGCACACTCAAGGTTCCTCGGGTCCACACGAAATCGTTTGGTGAACGATCCTTCTACTATTTAGCACCTCACTTATGGAATTCCCTCCCACAACATGTCCGCTCATCTGACTCTATCTCCGCCTTTCGCTCTGCCCTTAAAACTCACTTGTTTGGGACATATTATGATTGATTAGTGTTTGTGTGTGTGTGTGTGTGTGTGTGTGTGTGTGTGTGTGTGTGTGTGTGTGTGAGGGGGGGGGGCGTTTTATCGCAGAAATCTTGTAAAACAAATGTATTTACAATTATTTTATAATTCGTATTTTGTATGTAGAATGTCTACGTCTTGTAAACTTTAAATGCTTGTAAATGAGGTAGAAGGGTATTTTTGTTTTTGCAAAATTTGTCTATTATAATTAGTCATGTAATTGGTATGTCGATGGCAGTATGATTTTATTTCAAGTTGCAGTATTGTATTCAAACTTGATTGAGAATGTGAATGTGGTCTATATGTTTCTTCTTAAAATGTTCATATTGTAACTATTTTACTCTTGTATGATTAATTGTGTGTGAGTGTGTGCGTGCGCGCAATGTGTGTGTATGTATGTGTGTGTATGTGCGTGTGTGTGTGTGTGTGTGTGTGTGTGTGTGTGTGTGTAAGGAAGTAAGAGAACGTTGCGTGCAAGCATCGTGCTTATTTGACTTTCTAATGATTAATTATTTGTTTGCCTTTAATGTTCTTGTTATCAATGTAAAGCGCACTGAATGAGCTCATGTGAGAAAGAGCGCTATATAAATTCCCATTATTATTATTATTATTATTATTATTATTAATGTTAGCAAGCCATTGGTCGACCAGATTTATTAAAGCTGCATGGCATGAATGTTTTTTTCTAAAAACAGTGCAGAACAGTGCTGCTCGGCTTGTTCTTGGCAAAAGAAAGCGTGATCACATCACACCTCTTTTGGCTGAGCTCCACTGGCTTCCTGTCAAATTCCGCTGGCAGTTCAAGATGGCTACTTTCGCTTTTCGTCACTTTGACAAAACTCTTCCTCAGTACCTCTCTTCTTCTCTCTGCACCTACCAAAGCTCTCGCACTCTTCGTTCTTCTTCCCAGAAACTTCTTAAAGTTCCTAAGCGGTCCTTGAAATCTTCGGGTGAGAGGGCGGGGGTGATGGTTGGGGTGGGGGTGGTGGGGGTGGGTGTGGGGGTGGGGGTGGGGTGGGGTGTGGGATGATGGGGGTGGGTGGGGGGGGGGGTTGAAGGGAGGTGGATGTTAGTGTGTTGTCATTCTCTAATGTATTCATTTTCATGGAGATGTATGGTGAGGATACGTGAACCAGTCTGTTAGAAATGTTTGTACGAATGGTGAGTGAAAAGCGCATTGAGTTGATTTGCAAGATTATGCGCTGTATAAGCATTATTAATTATTATTATTATTAAAACCTGACTGTTTTGGATGCAAAAGGTCAAATGTGTCGATATGTAATACGATGTTGCGTGCGATGTGCCGTAGAGACAGATAGATAGAGAGAGAACGAACGAACGAACGAACGAAATTTTGTTTATTCAGGGTTATATGATAAGCAAACATTGCTTTTTTACACTCAGCCCTGAGGCAAAACAAAGGTTAACAAAAAATATACAAAACAATGATGCGCTTGCGTAACAAATACTACTACTACAAAGCATTCAAGAAAAGTAAATATTCAAAAATAACATAACACAATACTATATACATCATCAATGTACAAGACTAATATAGGAAGAAGGCGATGGGGAGAGGGCTTGGAGGCGGGAAAAGGTACAATCATTGATTTAAATGGCACATGGATAATATTTAGGCCTATGCCACACTGATCTGTATATAAAATGGCACACAGCATTCAAATCACCAAGTAAAATAGACAAACCATGCATGATTTATACTTGCACAATTTGAGAGAGAGAGAGAGAGAGAGAGAGAGAGAGAGAGAGAGAGAGAGAGAGAGAGAGAGAGAGAGGATTTGTCATTAACAAAATGTTCTTACAACATGCAGTCCATCAGGTAGACCCCCAAATAGGGGTTTTCATTACCATCGTGAGGGGCGATTGCTATCATTTATTTTTTTTACATTTGTAGGGTCCCCTTTTCCCCCCAAAATATATGATAGCAATCTGAAAGTGGTAGCTTTCTGTCCGTTATAACGTGATTTATTACTGCATCCCTTGCTATGAAAAATGTCACAAATGTCTATTAGAAAAACTAACATGAAAAAGAAAATGAGGTACTTTTCAATTTCCGCCTAACCACATCAAATAATTCCTGAAATTTGTTTATTAGATTCAGTTCTTGAATATTATGTTGAAATACAATCTATGTTTGCATACGCCCAAGCGCACTGTGCGCATATTAAGTTGTTACATTTATTATATGTAATTTTACTCCAAAAGTGTTTTTTTTTAAGTTTAAAAAAACGATGGTTTGAATTAGTATTCATCCGTTAAGCATTTTTGAGCTGGCAATGATAGTATGGGGAAAGACATTTCATCTTATGAGTTTTAGCCTCTGGTGTCAAAAGCAATATAAAGATATAGCCAAATAAAGATAGGGACCATTTGTGGATCATAATTATGTGCTTCATGCATAGTTTAAATGAGCTAGCAAACTATTGACAAAAGTATTGGCGACTGGGATAGTCACATTTTTAGAGATTTTCTGCAATGTAATTACATATAGAGAGCATGAATTAAGCATATTGGAACAAAACCAAATGAGAATAGTTTGTCCCATTTAAGAATCATACCTAAATAATAGCATTGGGCCTACTTCAAGGATACATGTAGCAATGGGTATGAATGTTTTAAATAACATTATTTAAATGTATCAGAGGGATAGCCAAGAAAACAAACTCTGTTTTATTTCAAGCCAAATATAGACAGGCACTGTATGGTGATAATTTGTGCTTCATGTTTAGTGTCAATGAGCTGATGAACTATTGACAAAAGTATTGACAGCTATGGATCACAATTTGTATGAAAGAGAGCTGATGAACTATTGACAAAAGTATTGACAGCTATGGATCACAATTTGTATGAAAGAGAGCTGATGAACTATTGACAAAAGTATTGACAGCTATGGATCACAATTTGTATGAAAGAGAGCTGATGAACTATTGACAAAAGTATTGACAGCTATGGATCACAATTTGTATGAAAGAGAGCTGATGAACTATTGACAAAAGTATTGACAGCTATGGATCACACTTTTTATAAAAGAGAGCTGATGAACTATTGACAAAGGTATTGACAGCTATGGATCACAATATTTATAAAAGAGATTTCCAAGATTTTCTGCATTTTAATTGTGAACCAGCACCACGAAAGGGACATTAAGTTTCAAAATGACCATTCTGAGAAAAAATGTCTCCCAAGTTTGTTGTCATTAGATCCTTTAATGCAATAAATATGAACTAGATCAAGGCCTCTGTCTAAGTGTATGTTCAATTTCTGCTTCTGTTTGCTATTTTATAGAGTATTTTCTTCTTTACATGACTAAAAGTTTTAATCCTATATAAGATGTTGTTTTTGTTAAAGATCCCTAACATGCTTTTGGGGAACACATCAATACATCACCAAGACCCCCCCAATGTCATTTTCAAAAGACTGTTCAATAACAAAAAAGTTTTATGTTTAATTTTTTTTGTAATATAGCAGAAAGAAGTTGACATTAGTTTTTATGAGGGATTTTTTTGGGTTAATATATTTTTCCTTATTGTTTTGCCATGATATCTTTTAATGCAATGTTATGAACTAGATCAAGGCCACTGTTTAAGCGTATGTTCAATTTCTACTTCTGTTTGCTATTTTATAGAGTATTTTCTTCTTTACATGACTAAAACTTTTAATAATAATAATAATAATAATGTATATTTAGGGCGCTTAATCTTAACAAAAGCCCTAAGCGCTTACAATCATGATAAAAACAATACTAACAAAATGAAAAGCTAGACAACACACAAAACACTCACACAAACTTGGGGTCAAACACACACACACACACACACACACACACACACACACACACACACAGACACACACACACACACCACTGGAACAAAACACACACACACACACACACACACACACACACACACACACACACACACACACACACACACACACACACACATACGCGCGCGCACGCGCGGACGCACACACATGACTCAATGGATAACCTTTGCAGGAGGAGGAGGAGAAAAATTATGTTTTGAAGAGAGTTGTTTTGAGGGAGGACTTGAAAGAAGAGAGGCTGTTTGAGGTTCGGAGTGCAGAAGGGAGGCCGTTCCAGGAGGAGGGAGCTTGGAAAGAAAAAGAACGTTCGCCAAGAGTTCTGGCACGGAAACGAGGGATCTGCAGAACGTGAGTGTCAGAGGAGGAGCGAAGCAGTCTAGTGGGAGTATAAATCGATAGACGATCAGAGATATATGATGGTGCCAAACCATTCAGCGACTTGTAACATAATAGAGAGAGTTTATACTCAATGCGCTTTTCAACAGGGAGCCAGTGGAGAGATTGAAGCAAAGGAGAAACATGAGAGGTCCTCGGGCATTTCAGGACGAGGCGAGCAGCATTATTTTGGACTTTCTGCAATTTAATCAGGAGATTTTGTGGGCAGCCAGCAAGGAGAGAAT
>CM065702.1:8183952-8196456 GCA_017654935.2 Phymorhynchus buccinoides
AGGGCTGGGGATTTACCTGAAGGTAGAGTAACTTCCCCTGTTTGACCGATTGAATTAGGCGAGATCACTCCCACACACCATAACATTACTCCCCTTAATTATTTCCGAACAATTCCTATTGTAGTCCGCCGTTCACAAATCTGATGAAATGTCTGTATTTTTGTATCAAACATTTTATGTGATTCGTGTATTGGGTCCTACATGAGTATAGTGAACGAAAACGGTAGAATTATTTATTTAGACGGACGTATTTCACGGGAGTTATGACTCACAGACATCATCAGAATCGGATCGCATTCGGATCACATTTTATGCGATGTAGCGTCCTCTTTCATGAGCATGAGAGCTATACAGCCTATTTTTCAGATAAAAACGTGTGTGATAATTTTGTTGAAAAACCCTTTTAAAACAGAATAGAAACTACTCTGCAATGCATCTTCGTTGTTGATAAAATGTGCTTGATAATGTTGTTGGGAAAGAAAAACAAACAAAACTTTTAAAACAGAATAGAAATTACTCGGCAATATACCTTCGTTGTTGAAGTTATATTCACCTCCCTAAAGGGAGTGTTTTTTGCCCATGTTTGTTAATCTGTTTGAGTGCAGACCACACAACGTCAAAATAACCGTAAATTTGCACGAGAATTTAGGTGTTACCCAAACATATTCCTTTCCAGTTGAGAGATAAATAGAATGTTGTGAAAGAAAAAAAAAACCCTTTTAAAACAGAATAGAAATTACTCGGCAATATACTTTGTTGTTGAAGTTATATTCACCTCCCTAAAGGGAGTTTTTTTGGGTGTGTGTTTTGCCCTTGTTTTTTAATCTATTTGAGCACACAACTTCAAAACAACCGTAATCGAGAATTTGGGTGTTACCCAAACATATTCCTTTCCAGTTGAGAGATAAATAGAATGCTGTTATTCTGGTACAACATTTTTAGTTCTTTTATGTTGTTACATGTAGTCTGCAGGACGGATGAAAAACGGTGTTTACAGATGACCAAAAAAAAGAATTTCCTCTGAACAGTTGGGTTTTACGTGACAATGGTCTCAATGAACGTGAACAGTTTTCACTCTTTCCCCTTGGCAACACAGTGATAGCCAGCCATAAGATCACTTGCATATCACTGTGTTGCCATGGGGAAAGAAAACATGTTCTCATGTACAGAGACATTAAGAAAATCCACTGTTGATAAATGCCTTCAATGAAAATCCTATATTGGGGTTAGGATGTAACGATAATTACTTTAAAACAAAAAATCAATTTCCAAGGGATATCAATGTTCTTTGAACATCTGGGGCCTTTCGTCCGGCTAAAGGTCCCAATACACGTTAACACTTTCCATTCTTTCCCCATGGCAACACGGTGATATACTAGTCATAAGATTGCTTGCATATCACTCACTGTGTTGCCATGGGGAAAGGGTGAAACTATTAATGTGTATCGAGACCATAAGTCACGTATTTCGGTTCTTAACATATTCAACAATCAGCATCTAGGACTTGATATGTATAATAATAAATGAAAAAAAAATAGTGATTAGTTCTAAACTAAATAATAACAAACATAAAATAAAAAGTAACTAAAGAAAAGCGACTCACTTCCCTACACACAAAACCTTCACTTCCCTGTCCCCGTGCTCACAAGCCGGGGATCCCTCACAACACACTTCAGTTCTCCATCACTTATAACTATTCTCCGCCAAAAGCGGTCACCAATCAAACTCTACAACAATAATATCTCCATCAAAACCACAAGCACCCCTCGCACTACACGATCCAAAAGTTCTTGGCTACTACTATACTGATAAACAAAATGTAAAAGCAGCTTTTGTGACAGTTTTTAATTGAAACAAATTCAAGTTGCTCTCCTTCACAAGCACCCTCCATGCGTCATCTTCTGACCCTTTCATCGCACTGTCGCCTTTGCTACCACAATGATTTAACACCTACATGGAGAAAGGCATGAAATGTAGGGTCTAGGACCAGTAACTTATGTTCTAAATTTGGGAGTAGGACAGCCCTTTTAGCAGGCACCAAAGGGAATCTCCAGTATTGCAAAACTAATATTTTTTGCTAGCCAAGGTAAGTTAATGGAAGGTTTAGCCAAAAAATGACTGGCGTTTTGAAAGGGAAGGTACAGATGATTTCGTAAACTAGCTGACAAAAGCTGATGCCACCACCAAAAAAACACAATACTTAAGAACTGTTTGTCAGAATCTATCGTTGACCTAATTAATTCTGATAATATTGCATTGATGGACAATGCACCTATCTTGTTTGCAGTAATGCTCAGTCTTCAGATCCGGAATACATACAATTTGAATGAAGGCCTATATATCTCCTGTCTGTCTGTATGCCTGAAATCTGTCTGTCTGATCTCTTTCTTCTCCTCTATCTCTCTCTCTCTCTCTCTATCTCTCTCTCTCTTCCATCTCTCTCTCTCTCTCTTATCTTCTCTACTTCTCTGCCTCCTTCTGTGTGTCTCTGCATATGTGTCTGAACTTGTGGTATTGTGTGTGTCTATCTTGTATGCGTGTTGTGTGCGTGCATGTCCCTTTGGCAGAGGTCTGCACTGCAAATGCTTCCAAGAGTAATATCAAGTAAACAATACAAGACATATCATTAACCACCCCCATGTTTAATAGATGACACAAAGTGGGATAACACGCAGCAATTATATTATTTTCATTAAAATAAACACTAACGTACACCAGATAAAATCGTTGCTTGTCACAACCATCTTCACACATATTTTCTTCTTTTTGGTGACTAAGTGTTTCTTTTTTCTCTCCTACAGGCCTAACATAAACATTGCTGTGCGTTTGCATGATATCATGGGGGTTCTGGAAGTCTACCAGAAAATTTCATAGTGAACAAATGACTACAGTAGATGGGACAGACTTGTGCAAAATCGACACCCGCCTCATTTCCACCAGACCAGATGAGGACAGGTTGATGTACACACAAGGACGTTGTGCAGAAACTTGTCTTGAACAAAGGATGCATTACATCAGGTTCAATGAGTAACAGCATTTAACCTGGAACAACCCACACAACAATGCTGTCAAGCCAGGAGGGCGGAGGCACTGTGGCCAAAACCAGAGATCTCTCTTAGCATTTTGTATATAATGGTGGGCCGGCTAATGTCATCAACATGTTGTGTTCTACAAAACAGGGTCTACCAGGGATCGTGTCAACCTCTGTTCTCTTCATGTTGGCTGTATTCTGACGAATTATTTTTAACGGCTCTTTGTTCTACTCTTTTGAAAAACATATACCTCCATTTGAGTTAATCAAGCTATAAAAACACCAATGAATAAATTCATGGCCAACAACAATCTGGTTTCTTGGAGGCTCGTCAATTCTTTCCTACCATCCTGTCCGCAATTATGCCTGTGCGAGATGTTACTGTGTCCTCAGACCACTGAATATCAGGACTCCTTGATGAGAAACAAGAACCATGAGCCATCATAATCTTATCAATTATATGTTAGTGTGTTGCACTGTGTTTTCATAGGTATCTTTACCCGATATTGGATCAATTGTGTACGATCCAGTGTCTAATAAAGAGGGGGGGGGATGATGGTGATCGCTGGTGGGGATTTACCTAAATAACAAAAGAATGATTAACATTTTGGGACGGGTCATATTGTGAGCTGCCTTACTGGATCATCGATGGTCAGGTGATAACAGCTACGATATTCATACTGTGAAAACTTCGTCAGATTGTGACATGGCGTACTGAAACCTCGTCTTCAATCTCGCACGGAAGGTGTCACTGACCAAAATGTTGATGGTACTCATGTGCTTTTCATCATCTGCCTTTCTTCCTCCTCTTGTGTTTTTTCGTTTTACTTATCTGTTCTTGCCTGAGATCATGCTGGGGGGAGATATCATAATTCTACTCTTGTGCCTTGTGGGTTTTTACAAACCGCAAGCTTTCAAATTCTGTCGTTGAATTTCTTCGTTTACTTTACTATGGGTACTCGGTACAGAGAAACGTTCTGGCGTATTCAAGGAAAAACGTACAAGACCGAAATATTAAATATTAAAACATGACTTAACGCATGTACACTTTGATCAATTGTTCCCAGGTGGGTTATAGGCTAATGTGTGTGTGTGTTGTTGTGGTGTTTGTGTGTTTGTGTGTGTGTGTGGTGTGTGTATGGTGTGTGCGTGTGAGTGCGTCCCGTGTGCGTGTGCGTGTGCGTGCGTGTGGCGTGTGCGTGCGTGGTGTGCGTGCGTGCGCGCGCGGTATGTGCGTGCGTGCGGAGTGGGTGTGGCTGTGTGTGAGCGTGTGTGTTCGCTCATGTTCTTCTATGTATGACGTTCAGGACTCTTGTCCTTCAGGGAGATTATTTGACACTTGTGATCGTCTATGATATCTAATGTGTGAAAATAGAAGCAGTCAAAAACAAACAAAAATAGTGTTGTGGAATATTTCCGGTATCCAGTGTTTCTTGTTTCTTCAGACTTCAAACAAGATGTAAAATATTATATTCTGGCTATCTCTCTACTAATTTAGATAACTTATAAACAAGCTAATTTCGTATCAGTTGTTCCATGTACCCTGCAGTTGTTACCAATGTTATGAGGCATAATTTCTTTAAATGGAAAAAAATATTATCATTAGGTTTTGTCTAGTGGTTTGTCATGCTCATTATGGAATTAAAATGCAGAAATCTTGAAAATCTCCCTTTTATAAAATGTGTGATCCATAGCTGGGCAATACCTGTGTGAACAAATTTCTCAGCCATTGACACCAAACATAAATCACAAATTATCACCATACAGTGCCTGTCTATATTTGGCTTGAAATAAAAAATAATTTGTTTCTTGGCTATCCTATCGATACATTTAAATAAATTTATAAAAAATAAATTATACCCTTGCTATATTTCTGTACCTATTGATATTATTTCATGCATTAATTCTTAAATGGGACACAAACTATTCTCATTTGGTTTTGTTCCAATATGGTTAAGTCATGCCTCTCTATATGTTAATGAGAGACTTAGTGGATTTTTTCACGCCAGAGGCATGACGCTCGTGTGGGTGCTAATCCTCTCTATCTTCTAGTTGCGGACTAAAGAAAGAGAGGACGAGGAGAGGGGAGGGTCCCACCATCATCTCTCTCTCTCTCTCACTCTCTCTCTCTCTCTCTCTCGCTCTCTCCTCTCTATCTCTCTCTCTCTTCTCTCTCTCTCCTCTCCTCTCCTCTCTTCTCTCTCTTCTCTCTCTCTCTCACTAAGCCCAAAATAAGAAAATCGCGTGATAAGGCCCCTAGTGCATTGACTCTGCCCTCTGGCGTGAAAAAAAATCCCACTAAGTCTCCCATACATTGCAGAAAATCTTTTAATATAAAATGTGAGTGTCCAGTTGCCAGTATTTTATCAATAGTTTGCTAGCACCATTAAACTATGCATGAAGGACATACTTAGGATCCACAAATGGTCCCTATCTTTATTTTGGCTAATCTTTATATTGCTTTTGACACCAGAGGGCTAAACTCATACTATCATTGCCAGCTTGGGTGAAATACTAATTCAGACCATCGTTTTTGAAAACTTAATAAATGTCTTTTGAATTAAATACATAATAATAATAATAATACTAATAATAATAATAAAATAAGTAATAATAAATGTAAACAACTTATATGCCGAACCAGTGCGCTTGGGCGCATGCAAACATAGACGTATATTTACACATAATGTTCAAGAAACTGAATCTAATAAACAGATTTCAGGAATTTATTTGATTTGGTTAGGCGAAATTGAAAAGTAAATCATTTACCTTTTCAGGTTAGTTTTTTTAATAGAAATGTGACATTATATAACGGGGGTACAGTAATAAATTAAGTTATAACGGACAGAAGCTACCACTTTCAGATGCCTATCATATACATTTTTTGAAAGGGGGACCCTACAAAATTGATGTACAAAATAAATGATAGCAATTGCCCCCAGGATGGTAATGAAAACCCCTATTTGGGGTTACCTGCTGGACAACAGTCATAAGAACATTTTAATGACAACTATCTCTCCTCTCTCTCTCTCTCTCTCTCTCTGCCTCTCTCTGTCTCTCTCTCTCTCTCTCTCTCTCTCTCTCTCTCTCCTCTCTCCCCCGTTTCTTTCTGTCTTTAGAATACCTAATGCACACAAAAAATCTAACTGGATCCGAAGTTTCCCCCAACCCATTCTTGATCTCTCCATACCTCATAAAACACAATGACGTAGTTTGTGACGTTTACGTACCATTTAAAAAAAGAAGAAAAACCTTAGGGCATGTTTTTCGGGATGGCAGCAATCATTCATGTTTTCTTGTAGTAGCTGCGTCAACAGTTTGGCTGTGGAGAAGTAAAGTTACTATAATAATTCTTTCGACTCTTTTTTTTGTGGTAGATGATAATTATCAAGTGGCCCAGACAGGAAGAAGAATAGCTGCACCGCCTAGAGAAGGACCACATAAAAACAACGTCTGTAAACGTGGTGTCTGGCATGGCAGAAATGGCAGAAACACAAGCAGTAGATAGTATACGTGTAATTTATTATCTCCATTGAATGTTACGTAATGAATTATTAATATTTCCACAAACAACCTCCAAAATCAAATGTCCAGTGTTCCCACGGCGGTCACTACGATTCTTTTCTGCTTGTGACCAAAGAAAATGAAATTAATAGTAGATCTACTCATCGATTTGTGAAGGATCGTTTTTTTTGAATGTTTTAATTTGATGGGCTAGAAGGGTCGTTCTAATTTCCCCTTTATGGGCATCAAGAGAGGTACTCACCGGGTAAATGAGTGTTCACATTTGAAAGTTGTCGGCTCGAATTTAGCCTTCAGCGTTTAACTAAGGGGTGATATAGTTCATCTTTTTGTAATGTATCCGATCGTGGTTTTAAAACTTTATTTTAGTCCGTTTGAAAAAATTATCGTCTGAACAGGGCCATCTCATTCTCTCGTTCGCGACGTGATGTGACGTCAAAGAAGCCATTCCTCAAGTGGAAAATAGATTTTTTGCTCGATCATAGTTTAGTATTTCTGCTATACTAACTACACCCTCCTCCCACTCCGAACCTACTCTTAAACACACTGACATACTCGGAACTTACTCTTTCTCGTCGTCGTGGCTCAACTTCAAGACTGCGCCTCTCGTTCACCCGTTGCTGACAGTTCGTCCTCTCTCGCTCCCTCCTCCAGTCTCCGCCTTCACTCCTCGCACACCTACCCTATTCTATCAATTACCACCTTTGGACCCTAACACAATAGCTCATTTTTAATGCAGAAAACCAATTTAATTTTTTTTTAGTTTTTCTCAAATCGTGAATGCCTCACTGTTTGTTAAAAATCATTGAGTTCTGTTAATTTCAATCGCCTTGATTCTGAAGAAAGCAGTGTCACAAACGTGTCTATGAGTCATGAATGAAAAAATAGAAGAATACTTCCAAACTCGCGCCCTCCTTTTGCTAATTATTGAGCAGAACAAGCACATCCTTTACTCCAAGTTAAATATATTCACCAATTGTTATCAGCATTTACAATGGGAATCGTTAAATATTTCTTTAGCACATCCCTACAGCCAGTGCCTTTGTGGTGAGAGATCAAATACTAATATCTTCAGAAATTTCTTCTTTCCACGGGACACAACGAGGGAACAGCTGGTCAGACAATATTGTCAACACAGGCAATATATCACATGTCGCGGCCAGCCAGTCAGGAGGCTGTGTTGATCGCAGACACAAATAATAACGCGGGTCTCGTTGTGATAACTGTAATTTATTCAGTCAAAATGACCACGGTCTATAAAAAGAGGAAAAGAAAATAAACAATATTAATTATCATATAGGACAGGCAATCAACCAATACCACGGAACAGTGGGGGCCCCAGTACCATACTAGATAGTGCTGGGGGTCGGCTAGTCCAGCTGTTGTCAGCTGGATAAAAAGCAAACGTGTAGCCTGTTAAACTAATTTTAAAGTTTTTTGTTTCTGTGTAGAACATCGACCTATCCATGCACCCGTCCAAGACAAGAGAGATAATAAGTGTTCTTGACTTGAAGGACCACTAACATCAAATGTGGTGTGCCAACATTGTCAGGAACAACAGCAAATGCTTCGTTTCTTGGGTGAAAGATCAAACACCACCACCTTCAAGAATTCATTCTTTTCCACGGACAACACCTGAGTGACAGCCTGCCCGGACAATATTGTGACCCTCGTCGCGGCCAGCCAGTTCAGCGACAGCTGTGTCTGGTCCAGGGCACAGCCAACAATCAACATATGAACTGTAGGAGGGGGCCCCAGTTGCATGCTGATTGGGGCTGGAGTCGGCAAGTACAGCTGATTCGTCAGCAGGATGAAAAGCGAACGGTTGTAGCCTGCCGCCAACCCCCCCCACCACCCCCCCGCGCCCGTTTTTGTGTTTTTATTTTCTATCAAGGGAAATCTGCTCTCTCAGTTTTCCACAATTAGTGTTCACTGTTCCTGCCGAAGTATTCATCAGCATCAAAATAAAGATGATCAATTAGATTGATGGTGATTTGCACCTGGAAGAGAAAGAACAACAAAATTATAGAAATCTAGAACGCAAACTATAATGCATGCCTTATAGAGGCAGGTTAAAGAGAAGATTAAGTTGAACATAACAGTAACTGGCAGGAAATCAACACAATCAGTGCTGCTAATATGTCACAGGAACAACGCAGAAAATACCGGTAGCTATGAGAAGGCACGAAATGAAAGAACAGGCAGTGTGTTGTGTGTGTGTGTTGTGTGTGTGGGGTATATATTTAATAGATTATGTGGGTGTGTGTGCGTGTGTGTGTGTGTGCAGGAGTGGTGTGTGTGTGGGTGTGTGTGTGTGTGTGGTGTGTGTGTGTGGTGTGTGTGTGTGTGTGTGTGTGTGTGTGATATTATATATGTGTGTGTGTGGTGTGGTGTGTGAGAGTGTGTGTGTGTGTGTGTGTGTGTGTGTGTGTGTGTGTGTATTCCAGACAATCAGGCCACACAATCAATATACTGACTGAGGAGGGACCCCAGTTGCCATGCTAGATTGGTGTGCGCGCGCGGCAGCCGCGTACGAGTTGTGTGTGTGTGTGTGTGTGTTATGTCCTGTGGTGTGATGTGTGTGTGTCTTGTCCGTCTGTCTGTCTGTCTGTCTGCGTTCAGTGCGTGCGTGCGTGCGTGTGAAGGGAAAAGGGGTTCTGCTGCATGCTTTTTTAGTGTGATGTTGCAGGTTGGTATTGAAGGCCAACGGTTAAAAAGAGACCAGAGGGGACGATGGACCTGACCCTCCCTAATATATGTCATCCGACGTCACACAAACCTGGCCATACGTCACTTTGAAACTGCTCCTATATCGATGACTCGAATTCCCCTCCTTATTTTCAACTTAGGAAATCGGTCAATGGAATATGACAACAGTCGTGTTGGTAGAAGGACTAAGCCAGACGTCATAGAGGAATCTGTTTGACAGACAAGAAAGAGAAGTGAGCGGTAGCTTGTTGAAAGCAAGTATGTAGCAGTTTTTCAAGAAACCCACGTGCGAAAATGAATCGTGTACTCGTGATCTCGATGACCCGTCAGTTATGATCCCTCCATTACGTCAACACGAAAGCCTCTACTCTACCTGTCAGTTAAGGGTAGATCGATATAAAAAACTCGTATTGTTGTGAACTCATGTTTTGCTCTGTTCAATGGCTCGTGAAACCAATGTGCTATGATCAGGAACTGTTTTCTCAGTTAAAGGGGACACCCTGACGGATGGAGTTTTTGCAAGAAACACGTCCAGACAGCAGGAAAACACCCTTTGACAGAGATCGCAACAATCACTTTGCTATGAGTTCCCAGAAATCAAGCCGTCAAAAAGTCGATTGCCTCCTTGGCGGAGGTGCTGCGAAGCAAATTCTTTCACCCAAGAGAAGGCGTTTGCCGTCTCTTGTCTAATGGCCGATGTATTTATTTTGTTTTGGATGCTTCAACCACAAAGATGATCTCCACCCACTCCATCCAAAATGGTCTAGGGCCTACTCTCTCCGGCATCTCGCCAAGAAAAATCGCGTTTTCCCACAATGGTTTACTTTCTAAGAAAACCAGAGTAAAGTGAGTGCTTCCGATTCTTGAAAAGGCTGTCTTCTGGTGATCTTCGAAGTGTTTTTGCCAAAAACACACCGTCCGAGTCCACCTCAAGTCTCTGTGCACGTGAAGTATGGTCACTCTTCCTTATAGCAACACAGCGATAAGGCCAGTCATAAAGGGTGAATCTTCTCACTCTTTCTCACTCTTCTAACCACTTACCAAACCAAGATGAACCAGAGAGATCTTTTTAGCCCTGGACTCTATCTTTCAAAATAAATATTGGTTTGGGTCCTTTCCATAACTGTATAAAAATTTATTCTGTTTATTTATTCTTTGTTATGATCTGTAGCGTATACGTTCACTGCCATTCTATTGTGCAAATCTGTGCATTATATTTTGTTTATATTGTCCACATCACTGGTGTTTGTCTTTTCTGACCTTTGTTTCAAATACCAGACTGAATACATCCGATGTCTCCATGCGACTTTTTCGTTTTGTTGTGTTTGTTCTTGTCAAGAGGTGAAGTGTTTTTCTTTGGTCTCTGACAGTATGTGTTCTTTAATCTTCAGTTGTTGCTACCTTTGTTAATGATGGGACAGTGACCATGACACAAACCAACAATGACTGTACTAACCCCACTCTCTCCATTGACTCCACTGACCAGACAGGACTGTGACTAACCCCACTATCTTCCATGACTCCACTGACCATGACAGTCGACTGTACTAACCCGCACTCCTGACCATTGACTCCACTGACCATGACAGTGACTGTACTAACCCCAACTCTCTCCATTGACTCCACTGACCATCACAAGTGATGTACTAACCCCACTCTGACATTGAACTCCACTGACCATGACAGTGACTGTACTAACCACTCTGTGACCATTGACTCAGTGACCATGACAGTGACTGTACTAACCACTCTGTTATTGACTCCACGACCATGACAGGACTGTACTAACCCACTCTCCCATTGACTCCACTGACCATGACAGTGATGTACTAACCCCACAATGTCCATTGACTCCACTGACCATGACAGTGACTGTATACCCCACTCTCCCATGACTCCCACTGACCATGACAGTGGACTGTACTAACCCCACTCTGGTCCGTTCACTCACTGGACCATGACAGTGACTGTTACTAAAACCCCACTCTGTCCATTGACTCCACTGACCATGACAGTGACTGTACTAACCCCACTCTGTCCGTTCACTCCACGACCATGACAGTGGACTGTACTAACCCCACTCTGTCCATTGACTCCCACGCCATGACAGGACTTTACTAACCCCACTCTGCCATTGACTCCCGTGACCCATGACAGTGACTGTACTAACACACAATGTCATGACCCACTGACAGGCAGTGACTGTACTAACCCCACATGTCCATTGAATCACTGACCATTGACAGGACGTACTAACCCCACTCTGGTCCATTGGACTCACTGACATGACAGGACTTTACTAACCCCACTCTGTCCATTGACTCCCGTGACAAGACAGGGACTAAACCCACTCTGTCCAGTGACTCCGTGACCATGGACAGTGACGTACTAACCCCACAATGTCATGACTCACTGACCATGACAGTGACTGTACAAAACCCACTCCTGTCCATGACCACGACCATGGACAGTGACTTACTAACCATCGGTTCCATTGACTCCCGTGACCATGACAGTGACTGTACTAACCCCACTCTGTCCATTGACCCACTGACCATGACAGTGACTGTACTAACCCCACTCTGTCCGTCACTCCACTGACCATGACAGTGACTGTACTAACCCCACTTGTCATGACGCACTGACCAGACAGTGACTGACTAACACCACCTGCATTGACTTAGGTCCAGGGACCATGGCAGTGTCCTGAGGCAGTCCAGTTGGAAATGGAGACGAGCACCCCAACTGTACCGGCCGCTCCCAAGAACAGAACACATACCAAGAACTGGAAGGGTCGTGCGATAGAAAGATGATTTCTTCTTTTATTGGATAGTGTGAGATGGGGCTCAAGAGGGTGTTAGAGACAGAGAGAGAGAGAGGGGGTGTGTGGGGTGTGGGGGGTTGTGGGGGGGGGGGGGGGGCGGGGGGGTCACAGGCTTGTCAAGTAATGAAATCAGGTTATCTGAAGGACTCTGTACACCGTGAACAATGTTTTAACTCTTTCCCCATAATATTGGGACTTGATATCACGGGGTTGCAATGGGGAAAGACCGGTGAAAAATGTCCAGGTGTGCTGCGACCTTTATTACGGCGACTCTAAAGCACAGTCGGAGTATATAAGGAGGCCTTGAGGCGCGTGGCCTCATTTTGCCTTCCTGCTAGCGTTCGCCTATATTACTCTTTATCCCTACCCTTTTCCTGTTGAGTTAGACTAGCGAGACCCGATTTTTGGATCGGCCGCT
>CM065702.1:8196956-8220151 GCA_017654935.2 Phymorhynchus buccinoides
TTAATACAATCTATGTTTGCCTACGCACAAGCGCACTGTGCGGCATATTAAGTTGTTACATTTATTATATGTAATACTCCAAAGTTTGTTTTTTTAAGTTTCAAAAACGATGATTTAAATATTCATCCGTTAAGCATTTTTGAAGCTGGCAATGATAGTATGGGGAAAGACCATTTATTTATGAGTTTATGAGTTGTGGTCAAAGCAATATAAAGATTATAGCCAAATAAAGATAGGGACCATTTGTGGATCATAATTATGTGCCTCATAGCATAGTTTAAATGAGCTAGAGCAAACTATTGACAAAAGTATTGGCGACGGGGACAATACATTTTAGAGATTTTCTGCAATGTAATGAACCCATTTGTGGATCATATTATGTGCCATGCATAACGTATTGCAGCTAATCGATCACAATTTGTATGAAAGGAGCTGAGAACTATGACAAAAGTATGACAGCTAGGATCACAATTGTAATAAAGAGATTTCCAAGATTTTCTGCATTTTAATTGTGAACAAGCACCACGAAAAGGGACTTAAGGTTTCAAATGACCATTCTGAGAAAATGTTTTTCCAGTTTGTTGTCATATTTAGATCCTTTAATGCACTAAAATATGGACTAGATCAAGGCCTCGTTAAAGTGTATGTTCCATTTCTGCTTCTGTTTGTATTTTATAGAGTTTTCGTCTTTACATGACTAAAACGTGAATCTATATAAGATGTTGTTTTGTTAAAGTTCCCTAACATGCTTGTGGGGAACACAATCAATTACATCACCAAGACCCCCCAAATGTTCAATTTTCAAAAGGACTGTCAATAAAAAAAAGTTGTATGTTTAATTTTTTTTTTGTGTAATACAGCAGAAAGAAGGTGACATAGTTTTATCGAAGAAATAGTTTTGGTTATATATTTTCATAATTGTTTTGCCATGAGATCTTGTAAATGGCCAATGCTATGAATAGATCAAGGACACTGTTTAAGCGTATATGTTCAATTTCTACTTCTGTTTGCTATTTTATGGAGTATTTCCTTCTTTACATGACTAAAACTTTTCATAATAATAATAAAATAATAATGAATATTTAGGGTGCTTAATCTTAACAAAAGGCCCTAAGCGCTTACAATCCTGATAAAAAACAATACTAACAAAATGAAAAGCTAGACAAAACACACAAAACACTCACAAAACTTGAGGTCAAAACACACACACACACACACACACACACCACACACACACACACCACTGGACCAAAAAAACACACACACACACACAAAACACACACACACACACACACGACACACACACACACACACACACTACACACATACGCGCGCGCGCGCGCGCGCGAACGCGCGGACACACACACATGGACTAAATGGATAACCCTTTGCAGGAGGGCGGAGAGAAAAATTAGTTTTGAAGAGAGTTGTTTGAGGGAGGACTTGAAAAGAAGAGAGGCTTGTTTGAGGTTCGGAGCGCAGGGAATGGGAGACCGTTCCAGGAGGAGGGAGCTTGGAAAGAAAAAGAACGTTCGCCCAAGAGTCTGGCACGGACACGAGGGATCTGCAGGAACGTGAGCTGTCAGAGAGGACGACGCAGTCTTAGTGGGAGTATAAATCGATAGAACGATCAGAAGATATGATGGGCCCAAAACCATTCAGGCGACTTGTAACATAATAGAGAGAGGTTTATATCCATTGCGCTTTTCAACAGGGAGCAAGTGGAGAGATGAAGCAAAGGAGAAACCATGAGAGGTCCTCGGGTCATTTCAGGACGAGGCGAACAGCATATTTTGACTTTCTGCAATTTAATCAGATTTTGTGGGCAGCCAGCAAGGAGAGGGAATCATATATAAGATGCGTTTTTTTGGTTTAAGGTTCCCTAAAATGCTTTTGGGGGGAACCACATCAATACATCACCAAGGACCCCCTAGTGTCAATTTTCAAAAGACTGTTTCAATAACAAACAACGTTTTAATGTTAAGGTTTTTGTAATATAGCAGAAAGAGGTTGACATTAGCTTTTAAAAGGAAATGTTTTGTTAATGCGTAAAACGTCTTTAAAGTGTGTTGATATATTACATGCATGTTTTTTCATTTGATAGCTGCCATCAAAACGTCTTGCATTTGTTGTCATAAATGTTTTACTACAATGTGTTTTAGGCGAACATACGCTGATTTATAATAAGATCGAGTCACAGTCTTCCACAAGAGACTAAACCGTACCACGATTTTCCATTACTGTAGAAAAACATCTATTGTACAGCTCTCATGTTACTATTGCCCTACTACAGTCTAATGTCAACCAATGATTAAAAGCCATTTGATCAAAAACCAATAGTTATACTACCGCACCATCAACGACAGTAGGAATATATCAGCTGCTAGATGTCGATGAGAGTGGCGACAACTTATCAAAGCTCTTCACTACAATAGGTGATGGACGAGACACATTACCTTCGATATTATGTACCACATATCAATTTTAAGCGATTCTGTACTTTGGTTCACACTATATTGGGCGAGCAGACAGACACAAAAGGGCAATGGAAACAAAAATAACAAGCCGCCGTGGCGCAATGGTTATCGTCATGGACTAGTGGCTGGGAGGTATTGGGTTTGAATCCCATCAGACGCGAGGTTTCGTTTACGGTCCTGGACCAACTCCTACCCAGAATGAGTTGCTAATACTGTTGTGGGCTCAATCGGAAGACTGAAACCACACAGTCGAGCATCATCCGCTTAACGGATGCGATTCTGAGAGTGTTGCTCTAATTTCTTTCATGACCACCATTGCTAGGGGCCTAGTTTCACTAGGGACGCTTATTCACACGAACAACTCCTTAACGCCCAAAGGAGTCTAAGAAACACTTTAGAAAACGTTTGCCGAACAATATTACAAGCTCTTGTCTGATTGGTCGTAGTGAGACTGTCCATCCTTTTATTTTCAGTAGCAATTGCAGAGAGGAAAAGGCAATCCATTTCATTAAGAAAAATACAAATAATTGAATATGTAGACAAAACATCCACATAGACAAAGGCAAACTACTGATGAAGAGCTGAAGGCCCCCCTCTCCATGGTTGGAGAGTAAATGGTAATATTTCAATACAAGAAAGGTGAAGACATACGCATTTGATAACAGTAAAAAGAAGAAAAAGCTTGTCAGTTTGAGTGGTTGTAGGTACCTTTAAATTCTTCTTAGTATTTTGGTTTTATGATGTAAAACATGCACCAACATAGGAAACAGGATTTTTTTGTTCGTTTTGTTTTTTCTGTCTGTCTTTATTTTGCTTTGTTCTCTTGAGGGGGGGGGGCTTTCTCCCCCCCGTCAACTCGGTTTATTATGAAAAAATAATTCTGCCGCCCGGGGTCGATTTTCATAATATTAACCAGATTTTGCTGTAGTTCATTACTTGTATGCAACGAAGTTTGTAAAGTTTTAAAAATCCAGACGTACCACGTGTCGCATAAACGCACACCGTGCGCTGGGACACGAAACTCACACACAAGCACAATACACAGGCCTGCCCCAAATTTTTCATGTAAATTCGCAGACATGTATCTTACAGGGGAGTGCAGACACACTGCTGCAGACGGATACGATCTCCGACTGTGGACATTTGTGAGGCATGATTCTCGTGAAATACAACTGTCTAAATGAATCTGATGAAATCCTGCTACAGGTTCTGTTCCCTATAATAGACCCATTTTCGGAAGAAAAAAAACTAGGGGAGAGCGTTTCGTGAAAATTAGAGTTGCTTACTTCCCATTACTCGGTCAAATACCATAGATACAATGCAACAATGGCGGTCGAAGCTTGAAACCGCAGTATGCAGTCACGGCCTTGCAAACATTTATTTTATTTTAAATAAGGGGTGACCAGTTGCAACAAAGTGATAGAACTTGCGACTGTGACGTAAAAATATAAATTACATCAAATTTAGAACGACGCACTGCGTTCTACATTGCTGTGTGTCTCCTCAAACGCACGAAGAGAGGGCTGGGGATTTACCTGAAGGTAGAGTAACTTCCCCTGTTTTGACCGATTGAATTAGGCAAGATCACTCCGACGCACCGTGAACATTACTCCCCTTAATTATTTCCGAACAATTCCTATCTGTATGGTCGCCGTACACGAAAATCTGATGAAAATGTCTGTATTGTTGTATCAAACATTTTATAGTGATTCGTGTATTGGGCTCCTACATGAGCATAGCGAACGAGAAACGGTAGAATTATTATTTAGACGGAACGTATTTCACGGGAGTTATGACTCACAGACATCATCAGAATCGGATCGCATTCGGATCACATTTTATGCGATGTAGCGGCCTCTTTCATGAGCATGAGAGCTATACAGCCTATTTTTCAGATAAAAACGTGTGTGATAATTTTGTTGAAAAAACCCTTTTAAAACAGAATAGAAACTACTCTGCAATGCATCTTCGTTGTTGATAAAATGTGCTTGATAATGTTGTTGGGAAAGAAAAACAAACAAAACTTTTAAAACAGAATAGAAATTACTCGGCAATATACTTTCGTTGTTGAAGTTATATTCACCTCCCTAAAGGGAGTGTTTTTTGCCCATGTTTGTTAATATGTTTGAGTGCAGACCACACAACGTCAAAATAACCGTAAATTTGCACGAGAATTTAGGTGTTACCCAAACATATTCCTTTCCAGTTGAGAGATAAATAGAATGTTGTGAAAGAAAAAAAAAAAACTTTTAAAACAGAATAGAAATTACTCGGCAATATACTTTGTTGTTGAAGTTATATTCACCTCCCTAAAGGGAGTTTTTTTTTGGGGGGGGGTTTGCCCTTGTTTGTTAATCTATTTGAGCACACAACTTCAAAACAACCGTAATCGAGAATTTGGGTGTTACCCAAACATATTCCTTTCCAGTTGAGAGATAAATAGAATGTTGTTATTCTGGTACAACATTTTTAGTTCTTTTATGTTGTTACATGTAGTCTGCAGGACGGATGAAAAACGGTGTTTACAGATTACAAAAAAAAATAGAAGTTCCTCTGAACAGTTGGGTTTTAACGTGACAATGGTTCTCACTTAACGTGAACATTTTTCACTCTTACCCCTTGGCAACACAGTCATAGCCAGTCATAAGATCAACTTGCATATCACTGTGTTGCCATGGGGAAAGAAAACATGTTCTCATGTACAGAGACATTAAGAAAATCCACTGTTGATAAATGCCTTCAATGAAAATCCTATATTGGGGTTAGGATGTAACGATAATTACTTTTTTTTTAAAAATCAGTTTCCAAGGGATATCAATGTTCTTTGAACATCTGGGGCCTGGCGTTCGGCTAAAGGTCCCAATACACGTTAACACTTTCCATTCTTTCCCCATGGCAACACGGTGATATACTAGTCATAAGATTGCTTGCATATCACTCACTGTGTTGCCATGGGGAAAAAGTGGAAAACTATTAATGTGTATCGAGACCATAAGACACGTATTTCGGTTCTTAACATATTCAACAATCAGCATCTAGGACTACAAGAAACTCTAAACAGTCATTGTGACAAACCATGTGGGAATGCCAACCTATTGGGGTTCATTGCTGTGTGGTTTGTTTTACTGTGACATATCATTCCAAAATTGTCATACATTATTTTCCTGAGGGATGCATACTTTTTGTCACATTCTCACTGAAAGACAGAGAGTGAGGAGCGTTGGTCGAGCAATTACCCAATGAATCAGTCATGTAAATAAAAACAGAAGCATAAAATACGAACTGGATAATATAATCTTTTGAATCAACAAAGTATTACAAAATAAACAAATCAACAAACGCGCGCTTAAAAGAAAATTGATATGATAAAATAAATGAAAAAAGTGATTAGTCTAAACTTAAATAATAATCAAACATAAAATAAAAAGTTAACTAAAGAAAAGCGACTCACTTCCCACACACACAACCTCTCACTTCCCTGGTCCAGTGCACACTGCCGGATCCCTCACACACACACTTCAGTCTCCATCAACTTATTAACTATTCTCCCGCCAAAAGCTGTCATCCAATCAAACTACAACAAGAATATCTCCATCAAACCACAAGCACTCGCACACACGCTCAAAAGTTTGGCTACATCTATACTGATCAACAAAATGTAAAAGGCACTTTTGTGACAGTTTTTCATTGAAACAAATTTCAAGTTGCTCTCCTTCACAGCACCCTCCATGCGTCATCTTAGACCCTTTCATCGCCACTGTCGCGCCTCTTGGCACCAACAATGATTTAACACCTACATAGGTATGAAAAGGCATGAAATGAGGGTCTAGTATCCATTAACTTTATGTTCTTAATTTTGGGAGGTAAGGATAGGCCCTATTTTATGCATGACACAAAGGAATCTCCAGTATTGCAAACATAATCTTTTTTTCTACCAAGGTAAGTTTAATGGAAAGGTTTAGCTGAAACATGACTGGCGTTGAAAGGGGAAGGATACAGATGATTTAGTAAACTACTGACAAAAGCTGATGCCATCCACACAAAAACACATTAATTAAGAACTGTTTGTCAAATCTATCGTTGCTAATAATTCTGATTAATATTGCATTGATATGACACATTGCACCTTATCTTTGTTTTGCAGGTAATGCTCAGTTCTTCAAGATCCGGAATACATTACTAATTTGAATGAAGGCCTATCTATCCCTCCCTGTCTGTCTGTCTGCCTGAATATCTGTCTGTCTGAATCTCTTTCTCTCTCTCTCTCTCTCTCTCTCTCTCTCTCTCTCTCTCTCTCCTCTCTCTATCTCTTCTCTCTCTCTCTCCCTCTCTCTCTATCTCTCCCTCTCTCTCTCTCTCTCTCTCTCTCTCTCTCGGTCTCTCTCTCTCTCTCTCTCTCTCTTCTGTGTCTCTGCCTATGTGTGCTGAAACCTGTGTGTATGTGTGTGTCTCTCTCTGTATGCGCGTGTGTGCGTGCATGTCCCTCTTGGCAGAGGTCTGCACTGCAAATGCTTTCCAGCGTATATCAAGTAAACAATACAAAGACATAGCATTAACCACACCCATGTTTAATAGATGCACAAAGTGGGATAACACGCAGCAATTATATTATTTTCATAAAATAAACATTTAACGTTACACCAGAGTAAAATCGTTGCTTTGTCACACCCATCTTCCACACATATTTTCTTCTTTTTTGGTGACTAAGTTGTCTTTTTTTTCTTACAGCCTAACATACACATTGCTGTGGTTTGCATGATATCCTGGGGTTCTTGAAAGTTTACCAGAAATTCAATAGTTGAACAAAGAAATACAGTAGCTGTGGACAGACTTGAGCAAAATGACACCCGCCTCATTTCCACCAGATGAGGACAGGATGTCCACACAGGACGTTGTGCAGAACTTGTCAATTGAACAAAGGATGCATTCCACTCAGGTTCAATGAGTCACAGTATTTACCCTGGGACAACCCACACAACATTGTCAGCCAGGAGGTGGAGGCACTTGTGAGCAAAACCAGAGATCTTATATTAGCATTCTTGTATATAATTGGTGGGCCGGCTAATGTCATCAACATGTTTGTGTTCTACAAACAGGGTCTACGGGATCGTGTCAACCTCTGTCTCTTCATGTTGGCTGTATCTGACGAATTATTTTTAACGGCTTCTTTGTTTCTACTCTTTGAAAACATATACCTCCATTTGAGTAATCAAGCTATAAAAACACCAATGAATAAATTCATGGCCAACAACAATCTGGTTTTTTCTTGTGGGCTCGTCAATTCTTTCCTACATCCTGTCCGCCATTATTGCCTGTGAGAGATGTTACTGTGTCCTCAGACCACTGAAATATCAGACTCTGATGAGAACAAGAACCATGGCCATCATCATCTTATCAATATATGTTAGTGTGTTGACTTTGTTTTTCATAGTATCTTACCGATATTGGATTCAATGTGTGTACGATCCAGTGTTTAATAAAGAGATGATGGTGATCGCTGGTGGTGGATTCTACCTAAATAACAAAGAACTGATAAACATTTTGGACGGTGTCATATTTGGAGCTGCCTTACCTGGATACATCGATGGTCATGGTTATAACAGCCACGATAATCACTACTGTGAAACTTCGTCAGATTGTGACATGGCGTACTGAAACATCGTCTTCACTCTCTGCACGGGAAGTGTCACTGACCAAAATGTTGATTGGTACTTCTGTGCTTTTCATCATCTGCCTTTCTCCTCTCTGTGTTTTTCGTTTTACTTATCTGTTCTTGCCTGAGATCAGTGCTGGGGGGAGATATCATAATTTCTATCTCTGTGCGTTGTGGGTTTTACAAACCGCAAGCCTTTTCAATTCTTCGTTGAATTTCTTCGTTTACTTTACTATGGGTACTCGGTACAGAGAAACGTTCTGGGCGTTATTCAAGAGAAAAGTACAAGCACCGAAATATTAAATATTAAACATGACTTAACGCATGTACACTTTGATCAATTGTTCCAGGTGTGTTTATAGGCTAATGTGTGTGTGTGTGTGTGTGTGTGTGCGTGTGGTGTGTGTGTGTGTGTGTGCGTATGTGTGTGTGCGTGTGCGTGCGTGTGTGCGTGTGCGTGGTGCGTGTGCGTGCGTGTGTGCGGTGCAGTGTGCGTGCGTGCGTGTAGCGTCGTGCGCGCGCGTATGTGTGCGTGCGTGCGTGTGTGTGTGTGCTTGTGTGTGAGCGTGTGTGTGCGCTCATGTCTTTATGTATGACGTTCATGGACATCTTGCTCCTTCAGGGAGATAATTTGACAACTTTGTGAATCGTCTACTGATATCTGATTTGCTGAAAATAGAAGCAGTCCAAAAACAAACAAAAATAGTGTTTGTGGAATATTTCCGGTATCCAGTGGTTCTTGTTTCTTCAGACTTCAAACAAGATGAAAATATTATATTCTTGGCTATCTCTCTAATACATTTAGATAACTTATAAACAATCTAATTTCGTATCAGTTGTTCCATGTACCCTTGCAGTTGTTACCATATTGTTATTAGGCATAATTATTAAATGGAACAAAATATTCTCATTTAGTTTTGCTCTCATGTGGTTTGTTCATGCTCATTATGTGTAATTAAAATGCAGAAAATCTTGAAAATCTCTTTTATAAAATGTGTGATCCATAGCTGTCAATACCTTTGTGAACAATTTCTCAGCCCATTGACACCAAACATAAATCACAAATTATCACCATACAGTGCCTGTCTATATTTGGCTTGAAATAAAACATAATTTGTTTTCTTGGCTATCCCTATGATACATTTAAATAACTTTATAAAAAAATTATACCCCTTGCTATATTATGTACCCTATGCTATTATTCATGCATAATTCTTAAATGGGACAAACTATTCTCATTTGGTTTTGTTCCAATATGCTTAAGTCATGCTCTCTATATGTAATGAGAGACTTAGTGGGATTTTTTTCACGCCAGAGGGCATGACGCTCGTGTGGGGCTAATCCTCTCTATCTTCTTAGTTGGGGATAAAGAAAGAGAGAGAGAGAGGGAGGTGTCCCACCACTCTCCTCTCTCTCTCTCCTCTCTCTCTCGGAGAATCATCTCTCTACTCTCTCTCTCTCTCCGAGTCTCTCTCTCTCTCTCTCTCTCTCTCTCTCTCTCTCTCGTTCTCTCTCTCTCTCTCTCTCTCTCTCACTCTCTCTCACTACGCCCAACTAAGAAAATCGCGTGATAAGCCCCTAGTGCATTGACTGCCCTCTGGCGTGAAAAAAAATCCCACTAAGTCTCCCATTACATTGCAGAAAATCTTTAATATAAAATGTGAGTGTCCCAGTTGCCAGTATTTTTATCAATAGTTTGCTAGCTCATTTAAACTATGCATGACGGACATAATTATGATCCACAAATGGTCCCTATCTTTATTTGGCTATATCTTTATATTGCTTTTGACACCAGAGGCTAAAACTCATACTATCATTGCCAGCTTGGGTGAATACTAATTCAGACCATCGTTTTTGAAAACTTAATAAATGTTCTTTTGAATTAAAATTATATAATAATAATAATAATAATAATAATAATAATAATAATAATAATAATAATGATGTAACAACTTAATATGCGAACAGTGCGCTTGGGCGCATGCAAACATAGACTGTATTATTTACAACATAATGTTCAAGAACTGAATCTAATAAACAGATTTCAGGAATTATTTGATGTGGTTAGGCGGAAATTGAAAAGTACATCATTTCCCTTTTCAGGTTAGTTTTTTTTAATAGACATTTGTGACATTCTTCATAACGAGGGGTACAGTAATAAATCAAGTTATAACGGACAGAAAGCTACCACTTTCAGATTGCTATCATATACATTTTTTGAAAGGGGGGACCCTACAAAATTGATGTAAACAAAATAAATGATAGCAATTGCCCCCCAGGATGGTAATGAAAACCCCTATTTGGGGGTCTACCTGATGGACTACATGTCATAAGAACATTTTAATGACAAACTCTCTCTTTCTCTGTCCCTCCATTCTCGCTTCTCTCTCTCTCTCTCTCTCTCTCTCTCTCTCTCTACTCTCTCCTCTCTCTCTCTTCTCCTCTCTCTCTCCCCCCCGTTTCTTTCTTTCTTTCTTTATAATACCTAATGCACACAAACAAATCTAAACTGGATCGAAGTTTCCCTCCAACCCATTCTTGATCTCTCCATTACCTCATAAAACACACTGACGTAGTTTGTGACGTTTACGTACCATTTTAAAAAAAAGAAGAAAACCTTGGGCAGTTTTTCGGGATGGCAGCAATCATTCATGTTTTCCTTGTAGTAGCTGCGTCAACAGTTTGGCTGTGGAGAAGTAAGTATACTATAATAATGCTTTCGACTACTTTTTGTGGTAGATGATAATTATCATATGTGGCCCAGACAGAAAGAAGAATAGTGCCCCGCCTAGAGAAGGACCACATAACAACGTCTTTAAACGTGGTGTCTGGCATGGCAAGAAATTGGCAGAAACAACAGCCAGTAGATAGTCTAAGTGTAATTTATTATCTCCATTGAATGTTACGTAATGAATTATTAATTATTTCCACAACACCTCCAAAATCAAAATGTCCGTGTTCCCACGGCGGTCACTACGATTTCTTTCTGCTTGTGCAAAGAAAATGAAATTACTAAGTAGATCTACTCATCGATTCTGTGAAGGAATCGTTTTGATTGTTAGCTGGGCAGAAGGGTCGTTCTAATCTATGGTCATTCAAGAGAGGTAACTCACCGGTAAACTGAGTGTTCACATTGAAAGTTGTCGGCTCTGAATTTAAGCCTTCAGCGTTTAACTGAAGGGGTTGATATAGTTCAATCCTTTTTGTAATGTATCCGATCGTGTGTTTTTAAAACTTTATTTTAGTCCGTTTGAAAAAATGATCGTCTGCACAGGGCCATCTCATTCTCTCGTTCGCGACGTGATGTGACGTCAAAGAAGCCATTCCTAAAGTGGAAATAGATTTTTTGCTCGATTCATAGTTTAGTATTTCTGCTATACTAACTACCCCTCCCTCCCACCCCACCCACCCCCGAACCTACTCTTAAACACACTACATACTCGGAACTTACTCTTTCTCGTCGTCGTGGCTCTAACTCTCAAGACTGCGGCCTTCTCGTCCCCCGTTGCTCGCCAGTCTCGTCCTCTCTCGCTCCCTCCTCCAGTCTCGCCCTTCACTCTCGCACACCTACCCTATTCTATCAATTACCCCCCTTTGACCCTTACCACAATAGATCATTTTTAATGCAGAAACCAATTTAATTTTTTTTTAGTTTTTTCTCAAATCTGTGAATGCTCACTTTTTGTAAATCAATTGAGTTCTGTTGAACTTTCAATCGCCTTGATTCTTGGAAGAAAGCAGTGTCACAAACTTGTCTATGAGTCATGAATGAAAAAATAGAAGAATACTTCCAAACATCGCGCCTCCTTTTGCTAATTATTGACAGACAACACATCTTTACTCCAAGTTAACTATTATTCACCAATTGTATCAGCATTACAATGGGAATCGCTTAAATATTTTTTTATGCACATCCCTACAGCCAGTGCTTTGTGGTCGAGAGATCAAATACTAATATCTTCAGAAATTTCTTCTTTCCACGGACAACAACCGAGTGGAACAGCTGGTCAGACAATATTGTCACCACAGGCAATATAGTCACCATGTCGTCGGCCAGCCAGTTCAGGAGGGCTGTGTCTGATCGCAGACACTAAATAATAACTCGGTCTCTTTGTGATAACTGATAATTTATTCAGTCAAACAATGACCACGGTCTAAAACATAGGAAACAGAAAATAACAATATTCATTATCATATAGGCACAGCAATCAACCAATACACTGAACACAAGGTGGGGGCCCCAGTTACCATACTAGATAGTGCTGGGGGTCGGCTAGTCCAGCTGTTTGTCAGCTGGATAAAAAGCAAATCGTGTAGCCTGTTAAAATCTCATTTTTAAGTTTTTTTGTTTCTGTGTAGAAACATCGACCTATCGTGCCCCGTCAAGACAAGAGAGATAATAAAGTGTTCTTGACTTGAAGGACCACTTAACATCAAATGTGGTGTGCAACATTGTCAGGAACAACAGCAAATGCTTCAGTTCGTGGTTGAAAGATCAAACACCACCACCTTCAAGAATTCATTCTTTCCACGGACAACACCTGAGTGGAACAGCCTGCCCGACAATATTGTCACCCTGTCGTCGGCCAGCCAGTTCAGGACAGCTGTGTCTGGTTCAGGGCACAGCCAACAATCAACATACTGAACTGTAGGAGGGGGCCCCAGTTGCCATGCTAGATTGGGCTGGAGGTCGGCAAGTCCAGCTGATTCGTCAGCAGGATGAAAAGCGAACTGTTGTAGCCTGCCGCCACCCCCCACCCCACCCCTCGCCCCGTTTTTGTGTTTTTATTTTCTATCAAGGGAAATCTGCTCTCTCCAGTTTTCCCCACATTAGTGTTCACGTCCTGCCGACGTACTTCATCAGCATCAAAATAAAGATGATCAATAGGATGATGGTGATTGCCACCTGGAAGAAGAAGAACAAAATTATAGAAATTTCTAGAACGCAAACTTATAATGCAGGCCTTTATATAGGCAGGTAAAGACAAGATTAAGTTGAAATAACAGTACTGGCAGTGAAATCAACACAATCAGTTGCTGCTAATATGTCACAGGACAACGCAGAAAATACCGTGTAGCTTAGAGAAGCAAATGAAAGAACAGCAGTTGTGTGTGTGTGTGTGTGTGTGTGTGTGTGTGTGTGTATATGTATATATATATATATGTGTGTGTGTGTGTGTGTGTGTGTGTGTGTGAGAGTGTGTGTGTGTGTGTGTGTGTGTGTGTGTGTGTGTGTGTGTGTGTGTGTGTGTGTGTGTGTGTGTGTGTGTGTGTGTGTATATATATATGTTGTGTGTGTGTGTGTGTGTGTGTGTGAGAGAGTGTGTGTGTGTGTGTGTGTGTGTGTGTGTGTGTGTGTGTAGTTCCAGACACAGCCAACAATCAATATACTGAACTGTAGGAGGGGACCCCAGTTGCCATGCTAGATTGTGTGCGCGCGCGCGCTGCGCGCGCGCGTGTGTGTGTGTGTGTGTGTGTGTATGTCTGTGTGTGTGTGTGTGTGTGTGTCTGTCTGTCTGTCTGTCTGTCTGTCTGCGTCAGTGCGTGCGTGCGTGCGTGTGAAGGGAAAAGGGGGTCTGCTGATGCTTTTTTAGTGTTGACTGTTTGCAGGTGGTATTGCAGGCCAACGGTTAAAAGAGACCAGATGGGAACGATTGACCCTGGACCCTCCCTATATTTATGTCAATCCGACGTCACACAAAACCGGCCATAGCGTCACTTTGAACTGCTCCTATATCGATGACTCGCATTCCCCTCCTTATTTTCAACTTAGGAAATCGGTCAATGGGAATATGACAACAGTCGTGTTGGTAGAAGTGACTAAGCCAGACGTCATAGAAGGGAATCTGTTTGACAGACAAGAAAGAGAAGTGAGCGGTAGCTTTGAAAGCAAGTATGTAGCAGTCTCTTTCAAGAAACCCACGTGCGAAAATGAATCGCTGTACTCGTGTATCTCGATGCACCCGTCAGTTAGTGATCCTTACCATTACGTCAACACGAAAGCCCTACTCTACCTGTCAGTTAATGGTAAGATCGATTTATAAAAAAATCGTATTGTTGTTGAACTCATGTTTTGCTCTTGTTTCAATGGATCTTGGAAACCAATGTGCTATGATCAGGAACTGTTTTCTAGTTAAAGGGGCACCCTGACGGATGAGTTTTTGCAAGAAACACGTCCAGACCAGCAGGAAAACACCCTTTACAGAGATCGCAACACTCACTTTGCTCTGGTTTCCCAGAAATCAAGCCGTCAAAAAGTCGATTCCTCCTTGGCGGAGGTGCTGGAAGTCAAATTCTTTCACCCAAAGAGAAGGCGTTTGCCGTCTCTTTTCTAATGGCCGCCTGTATTTAGATGCTTCAACCACAATGAGTGATCTCCACCCACTCCATCCAAAATGTCTAGGGCCTACTCTCTCCGGCATCTCCGCCAAGGAAAAATCGCCGTTTTCACGGTTTAATTTCTAAGAAACCAGAGTAAAGTGAGTGTTCCGATTCTTGAAAAGGCTGTCTTTCTGGTGATCTCGACGTGTTTCTTGCAAAAACACATCCGTCCGAGTCCACCTTCAAGTTCTCTGTGCACGTGAACGTCTGTTCACTCTTTCCTTATAGCAACACAGCGATAGGCCAGTCATAAAGGGTGAATCTTTCTCACTCTTTCTCACTCTTTCTAACCCACTTCCAAACCAAGATGAACAGAGAGATCTCTTTTAGCCCTGACTCTATCTTTCAAATAAATATTGGTTTGGGTCCTTTCCATAACTGTATTAACAATTTATTCTGTTTATTTATTCATTTGTTATGATCTGTAGCGTATACGTTCACTGCCATTATATTGTGCAAATCCTGTGCCATTATATTTGTGTTATTATTGTCCCACATCACTGGGTTTGTCTTTTCTTACCTTTGTTTCAAATACCAGACTGAATACATCCTTGATGTCTCCATGCGACTTTTTCGTTTTGTTGTGTTTGTTTTGTACAGAGGGTTGAAGTGTTTTTCTTTGTGTCTGACAGTATGTGTTTCTTTAATCTTCAGTTTGTTTGCTAACTTTGTTACTGTGGGCCAGTGACCATGACACTGACTGTACTAACCCCACTCTCTCCATTGACTCCACTGACCATGACAGTGACTGTACTAACCCCACTCTCTCCATTGACTCCACTGACCATGACAGTGACTGTACTAACCCCACTCTGACCATTGACTCCACTGACCATGACAGTGACTGTACTAACCCCACTCTCTCCATTGACTCCACTGACCATGACAGTGACTGTACTAACCCCACTCTGTCCATTGACTCCACTGACCATGACAGTGACTGTACTAACCCCACTCTGTCCATTGACTCCAGTGACCATGACAGTGACTGTACTAACCCCACTCTGTTCATTGACTCCACTGACCATGACAGTGACTGTACTAACCCCACTCTGTCCATTGACTCCACTGACCATGACAGTGACTGTACTAACCCCACTCTGTCCATTGACTCCACTGACCATGACAGTGACTGTACTAACCCCACTCTGTCCATTGACTCCACTGACCATGACAGTGACTGTACTAACCCCACTCTGTCCATTGACTCCACTGACCATGACAGTGACTGTACTAACCCCACTCTGTCCATTGACTCCACTGACCATGACAGTGACTGTACTAACCCCACTCTGTCCATTGACTCCACTGACCATGACAGTGACTGTACTAACCCCACTCTGTCCATTGACTCCACTGACCATGACAGTGACTTTACTAACCCCACTCTGTCCATTGACTCCAGTGACCATGACAGTGACTGTACTAACCCCACTCTGTCCATTGACTCCAGTGACCATGACAGTGACTGTACTAACCCCACTCTGTCCATTGACTCCACTGACCATGACAGTGACTGTACTAACCCCACTCTGTCCATTGACTCCACTGACCATGACAGTGACTTTACTAACCCCACTCTGTCCATTGACTCCCGTGACCATGACAGTGACTGTACTAACCCCACTCTGTCCATTGACTCCAGTGACCATGACAGTGACTGTACTAACCCCACTCTGTCCATTGACTCCACTGACCATGACAGTGACTGTACTAACCCCACTCTGTCCATTGACTCCACTGACCATGACAGTGACTTTACTAACCCCACTCTGTCCATTGACTCCCGTGACCATGACAGTGACTGTACTAACCCCACTCTGTCCATTGACTCCACTGACCATGACAGTGACTGTACTAACCCCACTCTGTCCGTTCACTCCACTGACCATGACAGTGACTGTACTAACCCCACTCTGTCCATTGACTCCACTGACCATGACAGTGACTGTACTAACCCCACTCTGTCCATTGACTTCAGGTCCAGTGACCATGGCAGTGTTTCCTGAGGGCAGGTCCAGTTGGAAAGTGGACGACGAGGTCACCCTCAACTGTACCGGCCCTGCTCCCAAGAACAGAACACATACCAAGAACTGGAAGGTTCGTGTCGATTTACAAAAAATTATATATTTTTCTTTTTATCGATAGTTGTTGAGATTGGGCTCAAGATTGGGTCGTTGAGAGACAGAGAGAGAGAGAGAGTGTGTGTGTGTGTTGTGTGTGTGTGGGGGGGGGGGGGTCACAGGCTTTGTCAAGTAATGGAAAATCAGGTTAGCTGAAGGACTCTGTACACGTGAACATGTTTTAACTCTTTCCCCATAATATTGTGACTTGCATATCACTGGGTTGCAATGGGGAAAGAGTGAAAAATGTCCACGTGTGCTGAGACCTTTATTACTGCGACTCTTAAAGGCACAGTCGGAGTATATAAGGAGGGACTTGAGTCGCGTGGCCTCATTTTGCCTTCCTGCTAGCGTTCGCTATATTACTCTTTATCCCTACCCTTTTCCCTGTTGAGTTAGACTAGCGAGACCCGATTTTTTGGATCGGCCGCTATGCCTTTAACAGTTTAAGCTAGGAGAGTGTTCCGCTGGCTTTTAGTCTGCAAACTTGGTGACTGCAATGTTCGCCACTGGAAGTCTTTCACGACGCCAACTGTTCTAAAGCCCCATTGGTCGAGAAAATGGGATGATCCCTGTTCAAGGCGTTTCCACTGTGGACAAAGTTGTCCCAATCTATTAATGGCCCAAAGACTGGGGATGTTCCTTGGGCAAGGCATTTCCACTGTGGACACATTTATGGTCAGCAGTCCCAATCTATTAATGGCCCAAAGAGTGGGGATGTTCCTTGGGCAAGGCATTTCCACTGTGGACACATTTATGGTCAGCAGTCCCAATCTATTAATGGCCCAAAGACTGGGGATGTTCCTTGGGCAAGGCATTTCCACTGTGGACACATTTATGGTCAGCAGTCCCAATCTATTAATGGCCCAAAGACTGGGGATGTTCCTTGGGCACGGCATTTACACCGTGGACGCATTTAAGGTCAGCAGTCATAATCTATTAATGGCCCAAAGACTGGGGATGTTCCTTGGGCAAGGCATTTCCACTGTGGACACATTTATGGTCAGCAGTCCCAATCTATTAATGGCCCAAAGAGTGGGGATGTTCCTTGGGCACGGTATTTACACCGTGGACGCATTTAAGGTCAGCAGTCATAATCTATTAATGGCCCAAAGACTGGGGATGTTCCTTGGGCAAGGCATTTCCACTGTGGACACATTTATGGTCAGCAGTCCCAATCTATTAATGGCCCAAAGACTGGGGATGTTCCTTGGGCACGGTATTTACACCGTGGACGCATTTAAGGTCAGCAGTCATAATCTATTAATGGCCCAAAGACTGGGGATGTTCCTTGGGCAAGGCATTTCCACTGTGGACACATTTATGGTCAGCAGTCCCAATCTATTAATGGCCCAAAGACTGGGGATGTTCCTTGGGCACGGTATTTACACCGTGGACGCATTTAAGGTCAGCAGTCATAATCTATTAATGGCCCAAAGACTGGGGATGTTCCTTGGGCAAGGCATTTCCACTGTGGACACATTTATGGTCAGCAGTCCCAATCTATTAATGGCCCAAAGAGTGGGGATGTTCCTTGGGCACGGTATTTACACCGTGGACGCATTTAAGGTCAGCAGTCATAATCTATTAATGGCCCAAAGACTGGGGATGTTCCTTGGGCAAGGCATTTCCACTGTGGACACATTTATGGTCAGCAGTCCCAATCTATTAATGGCCCAAAGACTGGGGATGTTCCTTGGGCACGGTATTTACACCGTGGACGCATTTAAGGTCAGCAGTCATAATCTATTAATGGCCCAAAGACTGGGGATGTTCCTTGGGCAAGGCATTTCCACTGTGGACACATTTATGGTCAGCAGTCCCAATCTATTAATGTCCCAAAGAGTGGGGATGTTCCTTGGGCACGGTATTTACACCGTGGACGCATTTAAGGTCAGCAGTCATAATCTATTAATGGCCCAAAGACTGGGGATGTTCCTTGGGCAAGGCATTTCCACTGTGGACACATTTATGGTCAGCAGTCCCAATCTATTAATGGCCCAAAGACTGGGGATGTTCCTTGGGCAAGGTATTTTTTACTCTAAACAAAGTTAATCCCACCAGTTACCTCTTATGCTATTTGGAGGTCATGGTCGGCTGGTACAAGCACATACACGCACGCACTATCTCTCACTCTCTCTCTCACTCACTCTCTTACTCTGGTGCAAATGTTTTATTTTCCAAATCAACATGAACAACAACTATGACATAACTGAAGCAACAACAAGCACTCTCTCTCTCTTTCTCTCCCTTTACTCTCTCTCTCACTCTCTCTCTCTACTCTCTCTCTCTACTCTCTCTCCCTCTCTCTTCTCCCCTCTCTCTCTCTCTCTCTCTCTCTCTCTCTCTCTCTCTATCTCTTCTCTCTCTCTCTCTCTCCTCTCTCTCTCTCTCTCTCTCTCTCTCTCTCTCTCTCTCTCTCTCTCTCTCTCTCTCTCTAAGAACATTTTGTTATTGACATTAAACAGTCAAAGTGTCAAAATGTCACGTCTCTCTCTCTCTCTCTCTCTCTCTCTCCTCTCTCTCTCTCTCTCTCTCTCTCTCTCTCTCTCTCTCTCTCTCTCTCATCTCTCTCTCTTTCTCTCTCTCTCTCTCTGTAAGAACATTTTGTTATGACATTAAACAGTCAAAGTGTCAAAATGTCAAGTCTCTCTCTCTCTCTCTCTCCCTCTCTCTCTCTGTCTCTCTCTCTCTCTCTCTCTCTCTCTCTCTCTCTCTCTCTCTCTCTCTCTCTCTCTCTCTCTCTCTCTCTCTCTCTCTCTCTCAGGAGCATTGCAGTGTCGCTTCGGGTGGTGGCCTTCCTGTGGACTGCCGGTTTTCAGGGTCTGTGAACCAACAAAGCAGAGTGCGGCTGTGTGAACTTGGAGATCAGAATAAGTGGCACATGAGCAACATCACTGGATTGCTCGGAACATGAGAAAGAGAAAAAAGGAATGAACAACACCACACTAAACACAATTATGTGACCATCGCAGCAATGTTAATCATAACTCTTTGTTATGATGTGAGACTGGAAGGAACAACAACCAGCAACACCGTTCGTTAAAATGAGCAGTATTTAGGTTGTTTATTATAACACATTTCTCCAGCTAGATAAAACGTTGGCCAACAGAAACGAACTCTTTGTTAAGAGTTCATTTAGAACTGAACGTTGTGTTTTTCTTTTCTGTGCAACAACAGATCGACTTCGTCTGGGAATTCAGAGACCCTGGCACTGACGCTTGGTGTCCTGTTAGCTCGTCTACCGTGAACCTTACTTATCATGCGACCGTTCCCTTCTTTGACGATAATTCGGAAATGTACTGCGGCTGCACCGTCAGTGAGGTGAAGAAATTTCGTCTCAGGGAGCAGGACTTGGAGAGGGAATTCCGATGCCATATGGTGGTGAACGATGACAGTTATCTGCGGTATAACGCTAGCGTGGTTCTTGGTACTGACGGTAAGTGCAGTGTGAATGGATGCCTTAGGATGGCAAGTGGCTCAGTACGATGGAATACGACACACTATAATACGAAGTGATTTAATTACAAGACAATGCTATTTGATGCAATGCAATGCGATGTGGTGCAATAATAGATATTGTTATTCAATGCAATGCGGTGCATTACAAGACGGGCGTCCAAGTTTGAGCTTCCTTCTCCTTCATGCTTAGGGTGGAATCAGCATCGTCGTCTCGGGGCAGAGATGTTAATGCATTGTGAGATCACCCGTAGGTTGTCGATCTCAACTTCCGCATTTCTTGTCCAAGGCTGCTGGCTGCTAACTCCTCTCACAATGGCTGTCTTCAGGACCACTGGGCGACCTGCTTCATACTGGGTTCTTGATGTCGTCGTACACGGGCAGAAGACGTACAGTCAGGTCGTGTATCCTTCCCAGCAGTTGCAGCTGCCCCCAACCAACCACATCTACTGGGCACTTGCGGTCTTGTTGACTCAGCGGCCAACACTACAGAGATGATCCAAGCAGCCGCATGTCGTCCCGCCCGCATACAAGTCCATCAGCTCCCATGGTGAGGGATGATCAATGTGTCGCCCTTTCTGCTGCCTGCCACTCAGCAGAACTTCAAGTGTAGTCTGGTACCCTTACACTTGGGAAATGTGGAGGTGGTTAGCATAGAAAGAAGATGTTACGTCCTCATGGCATTACGCCCTTAGGGACAAGTTCTTCTGGTGCGGTAGTCTTGGGGAGGTGGTTGTTGTTGAGTGGAGGTCTTACGTCCTCATGGCATTACGCACTTAGGGACAAGTTCTTCTGTGCGGTAGTCTTGGGGAGGTGGTTGTTGTTGAGTGGAGGTGTTACGTCCTCATGGCATTACGCCCTTATGGACAAGTTCTTCTGTGCGGTAGTCTTGGGGAGGTGGTTGTTGTTGAGTGGAGGTCTTACGTCCTCATGGCATTACGCCTTTAGGGACAAGTTCTTCTAGTGCGGTAGTCTTGGGGAGGTGGTTTATGAGCTGACAGATTTATAAGCAGTTGGGATATGAAGTGTGTTCATTTGCTGAGTTATTTGTTTTATTTGGAGATTTCTTAATAGTATGTCCTATCTCATGACTATGTGTTAAATAGTGATACATACAAATCTATTAACAGCGATTTTCCTGTTTCACTTTTCTTGATGCGCCTTTTTATAAATGCCCCAAAACTTCAAGAAAAGAACAAAACATATATAGGTGCATTTCTAAGCGTAGTAGAAAACCACAGCCTGCGGCCTATTAAACATGATGACTCTTTCCTTATTTCTGACAAAGGTGGTGATGACAAAGGAGGGGGCGACAATGGAGGGGGCGACAAAGGAGGGGGTGACAAAGGAGGTGATAACAAATGGGGCGATAACAAAGGAGGTGATGACAAAGGAGGTGATGACAAAGGGGGTGATGATAAAGGGGGTGATGACAAAGGGAGGTGATGACAATGGAGGTGATGACAAAGGGGGTGATGACAATGGAGGTGATGACAAAGGGGGTGATGATAAAGGGGGTGACGACAAAGGGGGTGACCACAAACGGATTCAATCAAAATCTGGTACATAATATGTTTGGTTAATTTCAGCGAATGAGTGAGTAAGTGTGTGTGTGTGTGTGTGTGTGTGTGTGTGTGTGTGTGTGTGTGTGTGGTGTGTGTGTGTGTGTGTGTCTGTCTGTGTGTTCTGTTATGCAATCATAAATCCTTCTGATGTCTATTTAACTGTGTGTGTGTGTCTCTGTGTGTGTGTGTCTGTGTCTGTGTCTGTGTTCTGATATGCAATCATGAATTCTTCTGATGTCTATTTAGCTGTGTGTGTGTGTGTGTGTCTGTCTGTCTCGCTGCATGTATGTGTGTTGTCAGGGGGGCAGCTGAATCACTTTCTGATCAAGGGTCTAAGTGCCTGGGATCTTCTTGTGCTAGGCGTCTGTCTGTCTGTCTGCCTGTCTGTCAGCCTGTCTGTCTCACTGTCAGTCTGTCGGTCTATCTGCTTGTCTGTCTGTCTGTCTGTCTGTCTGTCTGCCTCAACTGTGTCTCTTGTGGTGCCAGATGGCTTTTGGAGCCCTGTTGTGATCGGGGCTCTGCCTGTCTGTCTGTCAGTCTGTCTTCCTCACTATCTGTGCCTCAACTGTGTCTCTTGTGGTGCCAGGTGGCCTTTGGAGCCCTGCTGTGATCGGGGCTCTGCCTGTCTGTCTGTCTGTCAGTCTGTCTTCCTCACTATCTGTGCCTCAACTGTGTCTCTTGTGGTGCCAGATGGCCTTTGGAGCCCTGCTGTGATTGGGGCTCTGCCTGTCTGTCTGTCTGTCTGTCAGTCTGTCTTCCTCACTATCTGTGCCTCAACTATGTCTTTTGTGGAGCCAGATGCTTTTGGAGCCCTGCTGTGATCGGGGGTCTGTCTGTCTGTCAGTCTATCAGCCTGTCTTCCTCACTATCTGTGCCTCAACTGTGTCTCTTGTGGTGCCAGATGGCCTTTGGAGCCCTGTTGTGATCGGGGCTCTGCCTGTCTGTCTGTCAGCCTGTCTGTCTTCCTCACTATCTGTGCCTCAACTATGTCTCTAGTGATGCCAGATGACCTTTGGAGCCCTGCTGTTTGATCGGGGCTCTGTCTGTCTGTCTGTCAGCCTGTCTTCCTCACTATCTGTGCCTCAACTGTGTCTCTTGTGGTGCCAGGTGGGCCTTTGGAGCCCTGCTGTGATCGGGGGTCTGCCTGTCTGTCTGTCTGTCTGTCAGCCTGTCTTCCTCATTATCTGTGCCTCAACTGTGTCTCTTGTGGTGCCAGATGACCTTTGGAGCCCTGCTGTGATCGGGGGTCTGAGTGGTGGGGGTCTTTTGGTGCTGGGGGGCCTAGCCTGCTTCCTCATGCGCCGCCCGAATCAACAGCAGGCTGACACAGCGCCCACACAGGGACCTAGCACGGACACGGACCATGGTATGGACCAGTCTCTCTCTGACTTCTACGCAGCAGACGTAGTGGCGTAGGAACAGGGTGGCAGGGGGGTGGGGGGTGGCGGCTGTTCCCATTGGCTCAGAGGAGGGGGCAGACATGTCTTCCTGCAACGCCCCCCCCCCCCATCAGCAAGCGAAAAGGAGATAGAGAGAG
>CM065702.1:8220651-8244210 GCA_017654935.2 Phymorhynchus buccinoides
TGACATCACTGACCATGATCATGTGGGTGGAACTGTACTAACCCCACTCTGTTCATTGACTCCAGTGACCATGACAGTGACTGTACTAACCCCACTCTGTTCATTGACTCCAGTGACCATGATAGTGACTGTATTAACCCCACTCTGTCCGTTGACTCCAGTGACCATGACATTGACTGTACTAACCCCACTCTGTTAATTGACTCCACTAACCATGACAGTGACTGTAGTAACCCCACTCTGTTCATTGACTCCAGTGACCGTGATAGTGACTGTATTAACCCCACTCTGACCGTTGACTCCAGTGAACATGACAGTGACTGTAGTAACCCCACACTGTCAATTGACTCAACTGACCGTGACAGTGACTGTACTAACACCACTCTGTCCGTTGACTCCACTGACAATGACAGTGACTTTACTAACCCCACTTTGTCCATTGACTCCACTGACCATGACCGTGACTGTACTAACCCCACAAACTTTGTCCTTTGACTCCACTGACCTTGACAGTGACTGTACTAACCCCACTCTGTCCTGTCTTGACTACAGTGACCATGACAGTGACTTTACTAACCCCACTCTGTCCATTGACTCCAGTGACCATGACAATGACTGTACTAACCCCACTCTGTCTGTTGACTCCACTGACCATGACAGTGACTGTACTAACCCCACTCTGTCCATTGACTCCACTGACCATGACAGTGACTGTACTAACCCCACTCTGTCCATTGACTCCAGTGACCATGACAGTGACTGTACTAACCCCACTCTGTCCATTGACTCCACTGACCATGACAATGACTGTACTAACCCCACTCTGTCCATTGACTCCACTGACCATGACAATGACTGTACTAACCCCACTCTGTCCATTGACTCCACTGACCATGACAGTGACTGTACTAACCCCACTCTGTCCATTGACTCCACTGACCATGACAGTGACTGTACTAACCCCACTCTGTCCATTGACTCCAGTGACCATGACAATGACTGTACTAACCACACTCTCTCCATTGACTCCAGTGACCATGACAATGACTGTACTAACCACACTCTCTCCGTTGACTCCAGTAACCATGACAGTGACTGTACTAACCACACTCTCTCCATTGACTCCAGTGACCATGACAATGACTGTACTAACCCCACTCTGTTCATTGACTCCAGTGACCATGACAGTGACTGTACTAACCACACACTGTCAATTGACTCAACTGACCATGACAGTGACTGTACTAACCACACTCTCTCCATTGACTCCAGTGACCATGACAGTGACTGTACTAACCACACTCTGACCATTGACTCCAGTGACCATGACAGTGACTGTAGTAACCCCACTCTGTCCATTGACTCCACTGACCATGACAGTGACTGTACTAACCCCACTCTGTTCATTGACTCCAATGACCATGACAGTGACTGTGCTAACCCCACTATGTCCGTTGACTCCAGTGACCATGACAGTGACTGTAGTAACCCCACTCTGTCCATTGACTCCAGTGACCGTGACAGTGACTGTACTAACACCACTCTGTCCGTTGACTCCACTGACCAATGACAGTGACTGTACTAACCCCACTTTGTCCATTGACTCCACTGACCATGACAGTGACTGTACTAACCCCACTGTGTCCGTTGACTCAGGTCAGTGACCATGACAGTGACTGAGGGCAGGTCCAGTTGTGCATGGACGACGAGGGTTCCACCCTCACAGTGACTGTACTGCTTCCCAAGAACAGAACACGTGACTCCACTGACCATGACGTGTGACTGAATAAGATTTATATACTTTGCTCCATATGATAGTCCACTGATTAGGCACATTGACTCGTACTAACCCCATAGAGCAGAGGGACTCCACTCGGGGGGGGGATGGGGCGGGGGGGACTAACCCCACTTTGTTCATTGAGTAATGGAGTGACCATGTTGCAGCTGACCCCCCCAACCTAACCCCCACCCACCCCCACCCTCCCCCACTCAACTGACCATGAAATCATGGTGTTCAGCTGAAGTTCTCTGTACCGTTAACAGTTTTTAAAAACTCTTTCCACATGGCAACACAGTGATAGGCCAATCATAATATTGTGACTTGCATATCAAAGTGTTGCAATGGGGAAAGAGTGAAAACTTTCCACGTGTGCTGAGACCTTTATTACTGCGACTCTTAAAGGCACAGCCGGAGTATATAAGGAGGGATTTGAGTCTCGTGGACTCATTTTGCCTTCCTGCTAGCGTTTGCTATGCTACTCTTTATCCCTGCCCTTTTCCCTGTTGTGTCAGACTAGCGAGACCCGATTCTTTGGATCGGCCGCTATGCCTTTAACAGTTTAAGCTAGGAGAGTGTTCCGCTGGCTTTTAGTCTGCAAACTTGGTGACTACAATGTTCGCCATTGGAAGTCTTTCACGACGCCAACTGTTCTAAAGCCCCAATGGTCGAGAAAATGGGATGATCCCTGTTCAAGGCGTTTCCACTGTGGACAAAGTTGTCCCAATCTATTAATGGCCCAAAGAGTGGGGATGTTCCTTGGGCAAGGCATTTCCACTGTGGACACATTTAAGGTCAGCAGTCCCAATCTATTAATGGCCGGCCCAAAGAGTGGGGATGTTCCTTGGGCAAGGCATTTCCACTGTGGACACATTTATGGTCAGCAGTCCCAATCTATTAATGGCCCAAAGACTGGGGATGTTCCTTGGGCACGGCATTTACACTGTGGACGCATTTAAGGTCAGCAGTCCCAATCTATTAATGGCCCAAAGACTGGGGATGTTCCTTGGGCACGGCATTTACACCGTGGACGCATTTAAGGTCAGCAGTCATAATCTATTAATGGCCCAAAGACTGGGGATGTTCCTTGGGCAAGGTATTTTTTACTCTAAACAAAGTTAATCCCACCAGTTACCTCTTATGCTATTTGGAGGTCATGGTCGGCTGGTACAAGCACATACACGCACGCACTATCTCTCACTCTCTCTCTCACTCACGCTCTTACTCTGGTTTAAATGTTTTTTATTTTCCAAATCAACATGAACAACAACTATGACATAACTGAAGCAACAACAAGCACTCTCTCTCTCTTTCTCTCTCTCTCTCTATCTCTCTCTGCCACTCTCTCTCTCTCTCACTCACTCTCGTCTCTCTCTCTCACTCACTCTTCATTCTCCCCCTCTCTCTCTCTCTCGTATCTCCCTCTTCTCTCTCCCTCTCTCTCTCTCTCTCTCTCTCTCTCTCTCTCTCTCTCTCTCTCTCTTCTCTCTCTCTCTCTTTTTTAATTTTTTTTTTTTACCCTTATGCCAAGGGGGTACATGCGCAATTATGTAGATAAATTAAGAAGCACAATATAATAGAGTTAACACACAAAAAACTAAATACATTGTAAATAATAAGGTAACAAAACAATTAATATAGAGAAAACTTATAAGAAATGCGACCATCCATCCAACAATTGCAATTAAATGAATACTTTTCTTATCAAACATAATTTTCACGATAACATTTTAAGTTAATGTTTCAAGTTTTTTCTCTCTACAATGAAATGCATCCGCCACATATTTAGCAAATGAGGTCAGAATATCTTCTCTCTCACACGACAAAATAGCAGTAAGATTATAGGTTTGACCAAAGTGAGAATTGAAAACAACACAATCATATCTAAATTTACTGTACTCTTGACATCGAAATATAAAATGATATTCATCTTCAGTTTCTTTGGAACACATTGGGCAAATCAAGTCGACTTCAGAGTTTAGAAACCATCTTTTATTGGCATTGAGGCCCATGCTTCTAGTTCGAAATCGAGCAAATAAATCTCTATGCCGCTTACATGTTATTATTTTAAGATAGTGCTCAGCTTGAAAAAGATCTTTAAAAGAGTGGTAGAAATCATATTTATTACTCTCTTCTAGATTACTGTGCCAATTCTGCATGTGGGATGCAATCAGTCTATTTTTAAATTCTGCTAGAAAAGAAGACTCAACCCCAACATTTTGTGTCATCCACACAATGCCAAAGCCATTTACAGAGAGAACTTTTTTAACCTCGAATGCCCAATTTTGACGACCACGATCTAACTGATTTAGTGCCATACAATACGCTTGTTTATTCACTCTTGTAATTGGTAACCGTAGCAGCCTGAGCCAGTATTTCACACATTTAACTACAGTTATGATATATAATGGAAAGCGACCGGTTTCACCCTGACACATTTTATTAGATGCATGTAGAGGCACATTCAAAAAACGCTTTATGGCAAAATTATGTACATTTTCCATCTGCTCATTTACATAGATACCCAAAACTTCTGCACCATATGTTAGAATAGGCTGGATTTGTGTATCAAACAGTTTCCAAAACAATGAAGGATCAATGGAATTTTAGTTTCCTCATGCAGCGACATATTTCAATAACACCCCTTTTCCCTTTTCGACACATTTCTGACCACCCTATACTTAAACTCAATTTGGTAGTAAAAATGATTCCAAGATATTTGTACGAGTTTGTAACTGCAATTTCATTAGCTCCGTACCACCATTTCTCACATGCAGACAAATAGCCACCCTTCCTAAAAAACCATTACATTTGTGTTTTTTCTAAATTAACTTTTAGGTCTAATCTATCTGTTTCCTGTTTTAATAGATTTATGTGATGTTGCAATCCCACCACAGAATCAGAAAAAAGGATAACGTCGTCAGCAAAAATCAGTAGAAAGAACTCAATAGCACCAGAAATAAATTGCACCCCATGTTTCCCCTTTTTAGATATCTCTATGGCTAGTTCATTTATAAAGAAAGAAAATAGTTGGGGACTGAGAATGCACCCTTGTTTTACACCCCTTGGACACTCAAAGTATTCTGAATATAAGCCTTTATCACGTACACTTGCTGTTACAGTATCATATACTGCTCTCAGAGATTTATACAATTTTCCACTTACACCAGATCGTCTTAGAACATCCCATAATTTATTTATGTTGACCGAGTCAAAAGCCTTCTTAAAGTCTACAAAGGCTACATAGAATTTTGAATGGTTTAATAAATGCTTCTGAACCATAGTAAATAGTGTATAAATGTGGTCCACAGTACTATAATCCTTTCTAAACCCTGCCTGCTCTTCTATTATCTTTTCTTCTTTATTAGCCCATGCCACTAGTCGTTTATTCAGAATGTTAGTGTATACTTTTCCTAATATACTAGTTAAGGATACCCCCCGATAATTATCCGGATTGTTCGCATCCCCCTTCTTGTGAATAGGCACTATTATTGATTTGGACCATTCCTCTGGAAAAATCCCTTTACTAAACAGCTCATTAAAAAGGTTTACCAAAAAATCACTAATAACATCCTTAGCTTGTACAAGCATTTCGGCTATAATTCTATCGGGTCCACTGCTTTTACCCAATTTTAGCTTTTTAATACTATCTAAAACTTCATCTTCTGTGATGGGATCATCAAACAACGGCTCAGGTGTATCAACACTCAAATCATCTTCTGACTCAGTTGTTTCTGAATCATCACCCAAATCGTGAAAAACACCAAAACTCTATTATATTGTGCTTCTTAATTTATCTACATAATTGCGCATGTACCCCCTTGGCATAAGGGTTGTAAATCTATTGTCAATAAATAATTGTCATTGTCATTGTCATTGTCATTGTCTCTCTCTCTCTCTCTCTAAGAACATTTTTGTTATTGACATTAAACAGTCAAAGTGTCAAAATGTCAAGTATCTCTCTCTCTCTCTCTCTCTCTCTCTCTCTCTCTCTCTCTCTCTCTCTCTCTCTCTCTCTCTCTCTCTCTCTCTCTCTCTCAGGAGCATTGCAGTGTCTCCTCGGGTGGTGGCCTTCCTGTGGACTGCCGGTTTTCAGGGTCTGTGAACCAACAAAGCAGAGTGTGGCTGTGTGAACTGGGAGGTCAGAATAAGCGGCACATGAGCAACATCACTGGATTGCTCGGAACATGAGAAAGAGAAAAAAGGAATGAACAACACCACACTAAAAACAATTATGTGACCATCGCAGCAATGTTAATCAGAACTCTTTGTTATGATGTGAGACTGGAAGGAACAACCAGCAACACCGTTCGTTAAAATGAGCAATATTTAGGTTTATTATTATAACGCATTTCTCCAGCTAGATAAAACGTTGGCCAACAGAAACGAACTCTTTGTTAAGATTTCATTTAGAATTGAACGTTGTGTTTTTCTTTTCTGTGCAACAACAGATCGACTTCGTCTGGGAATTCAGAGACCCTGGCACTGACGCTTGGTGTCCTGTTAGCTCGTCTACCGTGAACCTTACTTATGATGCGACCGTTCCCTTCTTTGACGATAATTCGGAAATGTACTGCGGCTGCACCGTCAGTGAAGTGAAGAAATTTCGTCTCAGGGAGGAGGACGTGGAGAGGGAATTCCGATGCCATATGGTGGTGAACGATGACAGTTATCTGCGGTATAACGCTAGCGTGATTCTTGGTACTGACGGTAAGTGCAGTGTGAATGGATGCCTTAGGATGGCAAGTGGCTCAGTACGATGGAATACGACACACTATAATACGAAGTGATTTAATTACAAGACAATGCTATTTGATGCAATACAATGCGATGTGGTGCAATAATAGATATTGTTATTCAATGCAATGCGGTGCATTACAAGACGGGCGTCCAAGTTTGGGATTCCTTCTCCTTGATGCTTAGGGTGGAATCAGCATCGTCGTCTCGGGGCAGTTTGGGATGTTAATGCATTGTGAGATCACCCGTAGGTTGTCGATCTCAACTCCCGCATTTCTTGTCCAAGGCTGCTGGCTGCTAACCCCTCTCACAATGGCTGTCTTCAGGACCACCGGGCGACCTGCTTCATACCGTGGTGTTGATGTCGTCGTACACGGGCAGAAGACGTACAGTCAGGTCGAAACATCAATGCAGGTGGGTGTATCCTTCCCAGCAGTTGCAGCTGCCCCAAACCAACCACATGTACTGGGCACCGGCGGTCTTGTTGACTCAGAGGCCAACACTGTAGAGATGATCCAAGTCGCCGCACGTCGTCTCGTCCGCATGCAAGTCCATCAACTCCCATGGTGAGGGAGGATGACTGCGTCGCCCTTTCTGCTGCCTGCCACTCAGCAGAACTTCAAGTGTAGTCAGTTACCCTTACACTTGGGAAATGTGGAGGTGGTTAGCATAGAAAGAAGATGTTACGTCCTCATGGTATTACGCCCTTAGGGACAAGTTCTTCTGTGCGGTAGTCTTGGGGAGGTGGTTGTTGAGTGGAGGTCTTACGTCCTCATGGCATTACGCCCTTAGGGACAAGTTCTTCTGTGCGGTAGTCTTGGGGAGGTGGTTGTTGTTGAGTGGAGGTCTTACGTCCTCATGGCATTACGCCCTTAGGGACAAGTTCTTCTGTGCGGTAGTCTTGGGGAGGTGGTTGTTGTTGAGTGGAGGTCATACGTCCTCATGGCATTACGCCATTAGGGACAAGTTCTTCTAGTGCGGTAGTCTTGGGGAGGTGGTTAATGAGTTGACAGATCTATAAGCAGTTGGGATAAATTATGAACTGTGTTCAGTTGCTGAGTTATTGGTTTATTTTGAGATTTCTTAATATTATGTCCTGTCTCATGACTATGTAGTATACATGTGCTAAATAAATAAATACATACGTACAAATCTATTAACAGCGATTTGCATGTTTCACTTTTCTTGATGCGCCTTTATAAATGCCCCAAAACTTCAAGAAAAGAACAAAACAGTTTTGATCAAGAGAAATAAATTTAAATTTAAATTGTTCAGATTATTTCACTTTTTAAATTGTGCTATAATGCTATTCTATAAAATTTTAAAAAGGAAGTAACTTTTCTGAAACATTTACACCCTAACTGTCCTATTAATTAAAAGGAAATATTTTAATATTTTCACACGCTTGCCCAAAATAAAAACCAAGGGATGCAATAACAAGGCTCTGAAAAGGAAAAAAATCATACAAATACGAGAGGTTCTTGATAAGTTTCTGGACGTCAAGATTCTGTTGATATCACAGAAATGCAAAGGATGTCACAAGATTGACCATTGTCATGATACATATGTTGCAAATGTTTCTTTAATTTTCACCAACCGTTGGGCAAAGGAAAATGTCTGCCAAGGTGAACGTTAATCACAAGCTGAGAGAATCTCTTTCAATTCGATATTTTTTGCATATGATGTACACTTATGCTCAGGGAAAGGCATTGAAACATTAAATGTATCACGCATATGTACACTGGTAAATTGTTTTTAAGACTTTGCTCTACTGAAAACAACAGTCCACAACTCACTCAAGGATTTACCAGACAGACTATAGAAGAGAGTGACTGTTACAATCGTGAAGGATCCTAATCGCTTCTCGGCCTTTTGGCTAAGACAGTGATTCTGGAACATATGCCATGGTTGGTTTGTTCAGCCCGTCGTACATGGTGAAAGCCGATACGCGACGTTAAGCTGAACTTCCATCAATCGTGAAGGAATCGTTGTACAGTTTGTTTAATTGAAAATGAGAATTTGGGTATGTAAATTTAAAACTTATTTTAAAATAACTGACTGTCTCGATGTTAACTATGGAATGCTTATCCGAGAGAGATAGTCTTAGTGTATGAAATCAGCCGAAAAGACACTCAGAGTTGCTCCCCTTGAATTGTTTAATCAGCCATATTGAAAGCACATTTAAAAACAAAGGTAGAAACCAGAAGCAATGTGGCTATTGAGCAGTAAGATGCAGACTGCAATCAAAGAGTTTGCTAAAAACATTTGGGCATTCTTCTTTCTGACCCATATAATTATCATCAACATTTTGAAGGCAGATGAAAGTACTGACGTGATGCAATGTACTTGGTGAGCCGAAATTAGGGACAAAGTGACCTTGGGTGACTGGGTCAATTGATTTGTTGTGCGCTAATACAGAGTTGTAGTTACTTTAAAATGTTATTGGTACAAAAGAGACACCCTGTGATGTTTAAATATACCGCTTGGAGAGAGCTTGGATGTATAAAAGAATACATACACACTTTGCCTGATATACTGTTAAGTAAGACAAATGCATCAGCCAGTTATCACACCATTTAATATTCTCAAAGTAACAAAACCAAGTCTGTGCGAAGCTTCGATGGCCTTCTATATTTTCTCTCCAACTGCTCGAGGCAGAGACTTGGGATGTGGGGTGTGGATGACTGTTGGAGTCCTTACCTGGTTCTGCTCGGTGAGGTCCCCTTAGTCATCGTTAAGGGTGGAGTGTGGATGGCTGTTGGAGTCCTTACCACATTCTGCTCGGTGAGGTCCCCCTAGTCATCGTTAAGGGTGGGGTGTGGATGGCTGTTGGAGTCCTTACCAGATTCTGCTCGGTGAGGTCCCCCTAGTCATCGTTAAGGGTGGGGTGTGGATGGCTGTTGGAGTCCTTACCTGGTTCTGCTCGGTGAGGTCCCCCTAGTCATCGTTAAGGGTGGGGTGTGGATGACTGTTGGAGTCCTTACCAGGTTCTGCTCGGTGAGGTCCCCCTTAGTCATCGTTAAGGGTGGGGTGTGGATGGCTGTTGGAGTCCTTACCTGGTTCTGCTCGGTGAGGTCCCCCTAGTCATCGTTAAGGGTGGGGTGTGGATGGCTGTTGGAGTCCTTACCAGGTTCTGCTCGGTGAGGTCCCCCTAGTCATCGTTAAGGGTGGGGTGTGGATGGCTGTTGGTCCTTACCAGATGGCTAAGGGTGGAGTGTCCTGTTACCAGGTTCTGCTCGGTGAGGTCCCCCTAGTCATCGTTAAGGGTGGGGTGTGGATGGCTGTTGGAGTCCTTACCAGGTTCTGCTCGGTGAGGTCCCCCTAGTCATCGTTAAGGGTGGGGTGTGGATGGCTGTTGGAGTCCTTACCAGATTCTGCTCGGTGAGGTCCCCCTAGTCATCGTTAAGGGTGGGGTGTGGATGGCTGTTGGAGTCCTTACCAGGTTCTGCTCGGTGAGGTCCCCCTAGTCATCGTTAAGGGTGGGGTGTGGATGGCTGTTGGAGTCCTTACCAGGTTCTGCTCGGTGAGGTCCCCCTAGTCATCGTTAAGGGTGGGGTGTGGATGGCTGTTGGAGTCCTTACCAGGTTCTGCTCGGTGAGGTCCCCCTAGTCATCGTTAAGGGTGGGGTGTGGATGGCTGTTGGAGTCCTTACCAGGTTCTGCTCGGTGAGGTCCCCCTAGTCATCGTTAAGGGTGGGGTGTGGATGGCTGTTGGAGTCCTTACCAGGTTCTGCTCGGTGAGGTCCCCCTAGTCATCGTTAAGGGTGGGGTGTGGATGGCTGTTGGAGTCCTTACCAGGTTCTGCTCGGTGAGGTCCCCCTAGTCATCGTTAAGGGTGGGGTGTGGATGGCTGTTGGAGAGGTTCTGCTCGGTACCTAGTCAGGTTCTGCTCGGTGAGGTCCCCCTAGTCATCGTTAAGGGTGGGGTGTGGATGGGGCTGTTGGAGTCCTTACCAGGTTCTGCTCGATGAGGCCCCCCTAGTCATCGTTAAGGGTGGGGTGTGGATAGCTGTTGGAGTCCTTACCAGGTTCTGCTCGGTGAGGTCCCCCTAGTCATCGTTAAGGGTGGGGTGTGGATGGCTGTTGGAGTCCTTACCAGGTTCTGCTCGGTGAGGTCCCCCTAGTCATCGTTAAGGGTGGGGTGTGGATGGCTGTTGGAGTCCTTACCAGGTTCTGCTCGGTGAGGTCCCCCTAGTCATCGTTAAGGGTGGGGTGTGGATGGCTGTTGGAGTCCTTACCAGGTTCTGCTCGGTGAGGTCCCCCTAGTCATCGTTAAGGGTGGGGTGTGGATGGCTGTTGGAGTCCTTACCAGGTTCTGCTCGGTGAGGTCCCCCCAGTCATCGTTAAGGGTGGGGTGTGGATGGCTGTTGGAGTCCTTACCTGGTTCTGCTCGGTGAGGTCCCCCTAGTCATCGTTAAGGGTGGAGTGTGGATGGCTGTTGGAGTCCTTACCTGAGGTCCCCCTAGTTCGTTAAGGGTGGTGCATTTCCAGTGGGAGGCAAATGGAACTGCCGCAGTGACAACACGCGCGGAGCACGGGTACAACTAGTAACTGTTTGATTTGAAAGGATGATCAAATGTATGTGTGCTTAGGAAGGATAGCTCTATAATGTAGACCCACCAGAAGAAGTGTACACCCTCTCAGTTCTTTACATCCAGAAACTTATCGAGAGCCCCTTGTATAATGCTAAATATTTTGAGAATAAGACACGATCGGGCTGGATCTTTGGGGGAAATCGTTTCTTAATGGGTTTTTTTTTTAAGAAATCGAAAGTTCTTGTAACCCTAACGATGTGCATATATAATATACGTGCATTTCTAAGGGTCGTAGAAAGCCACAGCCTGCGGCCTATTAAACATGATTACTCTTTCCTTATTTCTGACAAAGGTGGTGATGACAAAGGAGGGGGTGACAATGGAGGGGGCAGCAAAGGAGGTGATGACAAAGGTGGGGGCGACAAAGGGGGTGATGACAAAGGGGGTGATGATAAAGGGGGTAGCGACGAAGGGAGTGACGACAAACGGATTCAATCAAAATCTGGTATATAATATGTTTGGTTAATTTCAGTGAAAGTGAGTGTGAGTGTGTGTGTGTGTGTGTGTGTGCGTGTGCGTGTGCGTGTGCGTGCGTGTGTGTGTGCGTGTGCGCGTGTGCGTGCGTGCGTGCGTGCGTGCGTGCGTGCATACGTGCGTGCTTGCGTGTGTGTCGGTGTGTCTGTGTGTGTCTGTGTCTGTGTTCTGATATGCAATCATGAATCCTTCTGATGTCTATTTAACTGTCTATCTCTCTGCCTCACTCTCTGTCTGTTTGCCTACTGTCTGTCTGTTTGTCTGCCTGTCTGTCTGTTTCGCTGCATGTATGTTTGTTGTCAAAATGGCAGCTGAATCACTTTCTGATCAAGGGTCTAAGTGCCTGAGATCTTCTTGTGCTAGGCGTCTATCTGTCTGTCTGCTTGTCTGTCTGTCTGTCTGTCTGCCTCATTGTGTCTGTGTGATGCCAGATGGCTGGCTATTGGAGCCCTGCTGTGATCGGGGGTCTGAGTGCCCGGGGTCTCCAGCTGTGTGCCTGTCTGTCTGTCAGCCTGTCTTCCTCACTATCTGTGCCTCAACTATGTCTCTTGTGATGTCAGATGGCTTTTGGAGCCGTGCTGTGATCGGGGCTCTGCCTGTCTGTCTGTCTGTCTGTCTGTCAGCCTGTCTTCCTCACTATCTGTGCTTCAACTATGTCTCTTGTGATGCCAGATGGCTTTTGGAGCCCTGCGGTCATCGGGGGCCTGACTGTCTGTCTGTCTCTGTCTGTCTGTCTGTCTGTTTGTCTGTCTGTCTGTCTGTCTGTCAGCCTGTCTTCCTCACTATCTGTGCTTCAACTGTCTCTTGTGATGTCAGATGGCTTTTGGAGCCCTGCGGTGATCGGGGGCCTGACTGTCTGTCTGTCTGTCTGTCTGTCTGTCTGTCTGTCTGTCAGCCTGTCTTCCTCACTATCTGTGCTTCAACTATGTCTCTTGTGATGCCAGATGGCGTTTGGAGCCGTGCTGTGATCGGGGCTCTGCCTGTCTGTCTGTCTGTCTGTCTGTCAGCCTGTCTTCCTCACTATCTGTGCTTCAACTATGTCTCTTGTGATGCCAGATGGCTTTTGGAGCCGTGCGGTGATCGGGGCTCTGCCTGTCTGTCTGTCTGTCTGTCTGTCAGCCTGTCTTCCTCACTATCTGTGCTTCAACTATGTCTCTTGTGATGCCAGATGGCGTTTGGAGCCGTGCTGTGATCGGGGCTCTGCCTGTCTGTCTGTCTGTCTGTCTGTCAGCCTGTCTTCCTCACTATCTGTGCTTCAATTATGTCTCTTGTGATGCCAGATGGCTTTTGGAGCCGTGCGGTGATCGGGGGTATGAGTGCCCCGGGGGTCCTCAGCTGGGTGTCTGTCTGTCTGTCTGTCTGCTTGTCTGTTTGTCTGTCTGCCTCGTTGTGTCTATGTGATGCCAAATGGATGGCTATTCGAGCCCCGCCCTGATCGGTCTGAGTGCCCCGGGGGTCCTCAGCTGGGTGCCTGTCTGTCTGTCTGTCTGTCTGTCAGCCTGTCTTCCTCACTATCTGTGCTTTAACTGTCTCTTGTGATGTCAGATGGCTTTTGGAGCCCTGCGGTTATCGGGGGTCTGAGTGCCCCGGGAGTCTTCAGCTGGGTGTCTGTCTGTCTGTAAGCCTGTCTTCCTCACTATCTGTGCTTCAACTATGTCTCTTGTGATGTCAGATGGCTTTTGGAGCCCTGCGGTGATCGGGGGTCTGAGTGCCCCGGGGGTCCTCAGCTGGGTGCCTGTCTGTCTGTCTGTCTGTCAGCCTGTCTTCCTCACTATCTGTGCCTCAACTGTGTCTCTTGTGGTGCCAGATGACTTTTGGAGCCCTGCTGTGATCGGGGGTCTGAGTGCCCCGGGGGTCCTCAGCTGGGTGTCTGTCTGTCTGTCTGTCTGTCAGCCTGTCTGTCTTCCTCACTATCTGTGCCTCAACTGTGTCTCTTGTGGTGCCAGATGGCCTTTGGAGCCCTGCTGTGATCGGGGCTCTGCCTGTCTGTCTGTCTGTCTGTCTGTCTGTCAGCCTGTCTTCCTCATTATCTGTGCCTCAACTGTGTCTCTTGTGATGCCAGATGGCCTTTGGAGCCCTGCTGTGATCGGGGGTCTGAGTGCCGGGGGTCTTTTGGTCGTGGGGGGCCTAGCCTGCTTCCTCATGCGCCGCCCGAATCAACAGCAGGCCGACACAGCGCCCACACAGGGACCTAGCACGGACACGGATCATGGTATGGACCAGTCTCTCTCTGAATACTACGCAGCAGACGCAGTGGCGTAGGAAAAGGGGGGCAGGGGGGGAATGCCCCCCTTGGCTCAGAGCAATCTCTCTCTCTCTCTCTCTCTCTCTCTCTCTCTCTCTCTCCTCTCTCTCTCTCTCTCTCTCGCTCGCTCTCTCTCTCAATCTCTCTCTCTCTCTCTCTCTCTCTCTCTCTCCTCTCTCTCTCTCTCTCTCTCTCTCTCTCTCTCTCTCTCTCTCTCTCTCTCCCTCCCCCCCCTCCTTTTCGCTTGCTGGTATGCTCGATTTTCTTTTGATATTTTGGGGGGAGGGGGGCAGGAACACATTCTGCCCCCCCCCCTACCCCCTCCTCTGAGCCAGACCCCTCACCCCACCCCAACTGACCACTTGGAACTACCCCCTCCCCCCCTTCCACGACTGGCTGATCCGCCCCCAAACATGGTTGTATTTTTATGTCTTTTTGTTGTCTCCTTTCAATTCACAGCATGTTTTCTTTCATTCATAGTTGTTGTTGTTTTTATTGTTGATTAAGATTATGGTTAAAACTACCAATCATAAAGTGTTTCTGTAGCATTTATTAAGACGTGTAGCTATCCATTCACCTTGTCTGTGCGCTTGCGCTCCCCTCACCCCCGGTTTGTTGGCAACCTTGCCACCCCATCCCCAACCCCGCTTCCCCCTCCCACTCACATGTGTCTTCCACATCCTGAAGTGTCTATGTTAGTGTGATAACACTGTGTCTTCCATATCCTGAAGTGTCTATGTTAGTGTGATAACACTGTGTTTGCCATATCATGACGTGTCTGTGTTAGTGTGATAACACTGTGTTTACCATATCCTGACGTGTGTGTTAGTGTGATAACACTGTGTTTACCATATCATGACGTGTCTATGTTAGTGTGATAACACTGTGTTTTCCATATCATGACGTGTCTGTGTTAGTGTGATAACACTGTGTCTTCCATATCATGATGTGTCTGTGTTAGTGTGATAACACTGTGTTTACCATATCCTGACGTGTCTGTGTTAGTGTGATAACACTGTGTTTTCCATATCATGACGTGTCTGTGTTAGTGTGATAACACTGTGTTTGCCATATCATGACGTGTCTGTGTTAGTGTGATAACACTGTGTTTGCCATATCATGACGTGTCTGTGTTAGTGTGATAACACTGTGTCTTCCATATCATGACGTGTCTGTGTTAGTGTGATAACACTGTGTCTTCCATATCATGATGTGTCTGTGTTAGTGTGATAACACTGTGTTTACCATATCATGACGTGTGTGTGTTAGTGTGATAACACTGTGTTTGCCATATCATGACGTGTCTGTGTTAGTGTGATAACACTGTGTTTGCCATATCATGACGTGTCTGTGTTAGTGTGATAACACTGTGTTTGCCATATCATGACGTGTCTGTGTTAGTGTGATAACACTGTGTCTTCCATATCATGACGTGTCTGTGTTAGTGTGATAACACTGTGTCTTCCATATCATGACGTGTCTGTGTTAGTGTGATAACACTGTGTCTTCCATATCCTGACGTGTCTATGTTAGTGTGATAACACTGTGTCTTCCATATCCTGACGTGTCCGTGTTAGTGTGATAACACTGTGTTTGACATATCATTACGTGTCTGTGTTAGTGTGATGACACTGTGTCTTCCATATCATGACGTGTCTGTGTTAGTGTGATAACACTGTGTTTGCCATATCATGACGTGTCTATGTTAGTGTGATAACACTGTGTTTTCCATATCCTGACGTGTCCGTGTTAGTGTGATAACACTGTTTCTTCCCTGTCCTGACGTATCCAGGCAACGCCAGCTACCACACCAGTGTCAATGACCCTGAAACCGCGGGCAGTGACGTCTCTGTATCGATGACAAGCGAGACAAGCGACCGGACGAGTGAAGAGCCTAGCACCTACACCAGTGGCGGCACCTCGGGATGGTTCTCCTGACTGTTCGGTCCACAAATAAAATCGCCTCTTGATTATGTGGGATTCCAGTATTTAGTGCTGTCATTGACGGGAGATTCCAGTATTTAGTGCTGTCATTGACGTGAGATTCCAGTATTGAAAGCATTCATTGATGTGGGATCCCAGTATTTAGTGCTGTCATTGACGTGAGATTCCAGTATTTAGTGCTGTCATTGACGTGAGATTCCAGTATTTATAGCATTCATTGATGTGGGATCCCAGTATTTAGTGCTGTCATTGACGTGAGATTCCAGTATTGAAAGCATTCATTGATGTGGGATCCCAGTATTTAGTGCTGTCATTGACGTGAGATTCCAGTATTTAGTGCTGTCATTGACGTGAGATTCCAGTATTTAAAGCATTCATTGATGTGGGATCCCAGTATTTAGTGCTGTCATTGACGTGAGATTCCAGTATTTAGTGCTGTCATTGACGTGAGATTCCAGTATTTAGTGCTGTCATTGACGGTGAGATTCCAGTATTTAGTGCTGTCATTGACGTGAGATTCCAGTATTTAGTGCTGTCATTGTCATTGACGGTGGGATTCCAGTATTTAGTGCTGTCATTGACGTGAGATTCCAGTATTTAGTGCTGTCATTGACGTGAGATTCCAGTATTTAGTGCTGTCATTGACGTGAGATTCCAGTATTTACTGTGCAGCATTCATTGACGTGAGATTCCAGTATTTATAGCATTCATTGATGTGGGATCCCAGTATTTAGTGCTGTCATTGACGTGAGATTCCAGTATTTAAAGCATTCATTGATGTGGGATCCCAGTATTTAGTGCTGTCATTGACGTGAGATTCCAGTATTTAGTGCTGTCATTGACGTGAGATTCCAGTATTTAAAGCATTCATTGATGTGGGATCCCAGTATTTAGTGCTGTCATTGACGTGAGATTCCAGTATTTAGTGCTGTCATTGACGGGAGATTCCAGTATTTAGTGCTGTCATTGACGTGAGATTCCAGTATTTAGTGCTGTCATTGACGTGAGATTCCAGTATTTAGTGCTGTCATTGACGTGAGATTCCAGTATTTAGTGCTGTCATTGATGTGAGATCCCAGTATTTAGTGCTGTCATTGACGTGAGATTCCAGTATTTAGTGCTGTCATTGACGTGAGATTCCAGTATTTAGTGCTGTCATTGACGTGAGATTCCAGTATTTATAGCATTCATTGATGTGGGATCCCAGTATTTAGTGCTGTCATTGACGTGAGATTCCAGTATTTAAAGCATTCATTGATGTGGGATCCCAGTATTTAGTGCTGTCGTTGACGTGAGATTCCAGTATTTAAAGCATTCATTGACGTGAGATTCCAGTATTTAGTGCTGTCATTGACGTGAGATTCCAGTATTGAAAGCATTCATTGATGTGGAGTCCCAGTATTAAGAGCTGTCATTCTAACATTCGCCCATTGATGATGTGGGATTCCAGTATTGAAAGCATTCATTGATGTGGGGTCCCAGTATTTAGAGCTGTCATTGTGAAAATCGCCCATTGATGATGTGGGATTCCAGTATTTAAAGCATTCATTGATGTTGGGTCCCAGTATTAAGAGTTGTCATTCCTAAAATCGCTTATTGATGTGGGTCCCAGTATTCAGAGCTGTCATTCCTAAAATCGCCCATTGATGTGGGTCCCAGTATTCAGAGCTGTCATTCCTAAAATCGCCCATTGATGTGGGTCCCAGTATTCAGAGCTGTCATTCCTAAAATCGCTTATTGATGTGGGTCCCAGTATTCAGAGCTGTCATTCCTAAAATCGCCCATTGATGTGGGTCCCAGTATTAAAAGTTGTCATTCCTAAAATCGCCCATCGCCCAGTATTCAGAGCTGTCATTCCTAAAATCGCCCATTGATGTGGGTCCCAGTATTCAGAGATGTCGTAACAATTCGCCCATTGATGTGGGTCCCAGTATTCAGAGATGTCGTAACAACTCGACCATTGATGTGGGTCCCAGTATTCAGAGATGTCGTAACAATTCGCCCATTGATGTGGGTCCCAGTATTCAGAGATGTCGTAACAATTCGACCATTGATGTGGGTCCCAGTATTCAGAGATGTCGTAACAACTCGACCATTGATGTGGGTCCCAGTATTCAGAGATGTCGTAACAATTCGACCATTGATGTGGGTCCCAGTATTCAGAGATGTCGTAACAACTCGACCATTGATGTGGGTCCCAGTATTCAGAGATGTCGTAACAATTCGCCCATTGATGTGGGTCCCAGTATTCAGAGATGTCGTAACAATTCGCCCATTGATGTGGGTCCCAGTATTCAGAGATGTCGTAACAACTCGACCATTGATAAAGATTAGGCGCTATAAAAATTGTCTTAATAAATTAATTAATTAATTAATTCAGAGCTGTCATTCCTAAAATCGCCCATTGGTGTGGAAACAAGATCACCTAGCACCCTCTTTCCCTTTAGGCTCTCTTCTAGAGTGCCATCTTTAGCTGAGTAAACCAGGTTGTGGGATTCAGTTTTACTCAACATTATTTGTTGTGAATTTCACACCTCTGAACTTTTTCGCAACATAAAACGTATGTGCATTTCACTCCTCTGAACTTTTTCTTAACATAAAAGGTATGTGAATTTCACGCCTCTGAACGTTTTCTTAACATTAAACTTATGTGAATTTGACTCCTCTGAGATTTTTCTGATCTTAAAACTTTTATGAATTTCACTCCTCTTTCTGAACATAAAGCCTTTCTAAATTCCAATCCTCTTAATTTTTTCTTAACATCAAACTTTCGTAAATTTCAATCCTCTTATCTTTTTCTGAAAATAAAACTTGTGAATTTCACTCCTCTGATTCTTTGTTTTAGCATAAAACTTATGTGAATTGCTCTCCTCTGGGCTTTTTCTGATCATAAAACTTATCTTTTACTCAACATTAAAATTTTGTGCATTTCATTTCTCTGAACTTTTACTAAACATTAATTGTTTTGTAAATTTCTCTCGTCTGAACTTTTACTCAACATTAAAATGTCAATTGTTTCCTCCAAACTTTTGTGAATTTCATTCCTCTCAGCTTTTACTTAACATTAAACTGTTGTGAATTTCACTCCATGAATCCTTTACAACACACTTCTGAATTTTACTTCTTTGAACTTTTTCAACGCACCTCTCAATTTCAGTCCATTGAACTTTTACATATACAACACTCCTAGATTCTCTGAATTTCACTTCACTGAACGTTTACTACACTGCTCTCAATTTCAGCCCACTGTGTTTTTACTACACGTTTTGTTCAGAAGAAGTTCAAATGACTGAAATCCGCATCCTGTTTTGCTCGGCTAAATTGACACTTTGGAAAATCGACAACTATTTGTCATGAAATGAGGCAAACTGCATCTTTTATGGTGTTTTTAAAGGAATGTTTCCATCTTGATCATGTTTCTGTTGCTTAGATACTCGTTTATTAGTTTTTGGTTTCACATTTGTATGTTGTTGTTGTCGTACCCTGGCTAAAAGACTCCAGGGATCATCCCAACAGCCGAAGCACTTGAACACTATGGTACAAATGCACCAGCCAGGGATGAGAACATTACGTGTGTGGCCGTTTTTTTTGATTACCCCCCACACACACACACACACACACACACACGACACACGCACGCACGCACGCACGCACACACGCACACGCGCACACGCACACGCACGCACGCACACGCACACGCACACGCACACGCACACACACACACACACACACACACACACACACACACACACACACACATACATGTACATATATTGTGAACAAAGCATTATCATCAAAGTAATAACCATCATCAAAATATATATTTATATATTTTTTAATTCCATGTATTTCTATTGCTTTTGCTTTCTCCTGAACAATGTCCGAAACGTTTCCCTGTACCGGGTGCCCATACTATAGTAAATAAAGAAATTCAACGAAGAATTGAAAAAGCATGAGGTTTGCAAAATCCACAACGTCGCAAGAAAGAAATTGTGATATTTGCCTCCAGCAGTCATCCCTGGCAAGAACAGATATGCGAAACGAAAAACACACAGAGGAGAAATGCAGATGATGAAAAACACAGAATTGCCAATCAACATTTTCGTCAGTGACACTTCCCGTGCAGAGAGTGAAGACGATGTTTCAGTACGCCATGTCACGATCTGACGAAGTTTTACCGTTGTAATTATTGTTGCAGATACGACTGTGATCATCAATGTACCAGGTAAGGCAGCTCCGAATATGATACCATCGAGAGTGTCAACCAAATCTTTGTGATTGGTGTAGAATCCACCACCGGTCATCATCATTATGGCTTCGACACTCACCGGGTCGTATACGCACTGAATCCAATACCGATAACATACAATGAAAAACAAACCAAGCACAATTACACTGACTGACAAAATGATGATGGCCATCGTTCTCGTTCTCATCAGAGTCTGATATTTCAGTGGTCTGAGGACACAGTAACATCTCTCACAGGCAATAATGGCGGACAGGAAGTAGGAAACGAATCCAGATCCCAGAAGGAAAACGAGATTGTTGTTGGCCATGAATTTGTTCATTGGTGTTTGAATGGGTTGCATGCTCAAATAAAGGTATGCATTTTCAGAATGTACAAATAAGCTCGAAGTTAAGAAGAGCTCGTCAGATACAGCCAGCATAAACAGACAAAGGTTGACACGATCCTTTATACTTTGCTTGTAGAAAATTGCCATGTTGATTATATTTGCTGGTCCACCAATTAGGAATAAAAATAACAGTGTTAGATCTTTAACTTCACCTGCTATTCTCTCTACCTCCTGGCTGACGATGTTGTGTGGATTGTCCCAGGGTAAATGCTGTGACTCATTGACCCTGAGTGGAATGCATCCTTTGTTCATTGACATGTTCTGCACAACGTCCTGTGTGGACATCCTGTCCTTATCTGGTGGAAAAGTGTTGATTGGGATTGGCTCAAACTTATATGTAAATAAACCTATCAAATAGTTCAAATGAACTAAAACGTATCGTATAAATTCTTTATTCTAAAAATAATAGGCAGAATGTAATATTATGTTCTTCTCATTAGAGGATAAGGATAGTTGTTCGCAAGTGGCCTTGTTGTCGATCTCTTGCTTCATACGTTATGCACGGATGTAAAGAATTCAGACTTATGTTGAGCAATAATGAAAATAGGTATCTTAAAAGTATACATTTATTTGAAATTATTTACTGAACATTTTGTCTCACCCATGTACATTTTGAAAACGTTATTCATATATCTACAAAGATAATATTATTGTGTTGCTGAAAACCTTCTTTGGCCTGTGGACACTTTCAAAAGATTGGTCAAAGATCTATATAAAAAATGTTTTTGTGCATGAACATTTTGTAAGCAATAAAAACCTTTCAAAATCTTTTATATTTCAATATGTATTTCCTCGTGCAATATTAATTACACAACAATGTGCGTGGTCTTCTTTTTTCTTTTCTTTTTTGCTTTTGCTGTTTTAATCATAAACAAAGTCAATCAAGATTGTAAGATTGTAATATGTATGTTAGGTTGTACAGTGCCTCCTTCTTATGATACGTACGGTACTTCAGACACTATCCTTTGCAAGTGGTATGTGACGTTGATCAGTGTGCTTTTCTCGTGCTCTTGCGTTGGACAAAGCGCCTTTGCCATTCTCTTATATTTGAAAGAGAAATGGCTTGTATTATTGCTTGACATTAGCCTGTAGCAGAGGCCAGCAGTAACATGAGGGATGTACCATAGACGATTATCTACAGAAATTGAAAATCATGGTACAGTTTAGTCTTTGAAGGAAGACTATGACTCTCAAACGAGGGGGCCTTGGCACTGGCTCTAGTGCTGCAGCCAAAGGGATGGGTTGGCCTTTGGGGACCTTCCCCAACGCCAGTTGTCCTCAAATCCCTTTGGCCGAGAGGGTGGGGATGTACCCTGAGGCAAGACATCTCCACAATAAACAAATTCTAGCCCAACGCGTCATAATAGCATCAGTCCTCTCTACTCTCTGGCAGTCATGGTCGAAAAAACCCTGACTGGCGTACATGTTCAAAAGGTGCCTTTATGTCAAGTTCTGTTATGCTGGACTGTGTCCCGTTTAGTCCATCAGATTTGGGGGTTGCGAACATGTATTTTCGACGTTTGTAGGGCCCCTTCACAACAACGTACGATAGCAATGGTAGTGATCACCCCTATGTTGGGGGTCTACCTGATGGACTAGTTGTTTTGTGACTTCTTTATGCTGTAATGAAACGAAGTGTGCCTGCGTTCATTCTATGTTACGTTTGACAATGCCCCTTTAAAGTTAGCTCATTATCGATTCAAGATTCAAGATTCTTTAATCAGACAATGCATCAGTGTACAAAGGAAATCGTTTTGGTTTTACACAAGACACACACTCCAACAACAACGAAAGCATGCACATGGATGGACAACCAATATAAGAGAAACAAAATGCTAACAACACACACATGTGCACTTCAGCAAGCATGCGCATTTAAGATGCATCGCAAATATCTGTATATTATTTACACACACACACACACACATACACCCACACACAAGCGCGGGCGCGTACGCGCGGGCGCACACACAATTAGTCTGAATCCGTGTTGTTTCAAAAGTTTATTCATAACATTTTCTAAAACAAACGAATCAATACATCGACACGATTGCATGCCGTAGAGTATTTGCACCGCGTGTGCGCGGTGCATGTTTTGTGTGTGTGTGATGTGTGTGTGTTTGTGTGTGTGTGTGTGCGTGTGCGTGTGCGTGCGTGTGCGTGCGTGCGTCGTGTGTGTGTGTGTGCGTGTGTGTGTGTGTTGTGTGTGTTTGTGTGGGTGTGTTTGTGGTTGTGTGTGCGTGTGCGTTGTGACATGCGTATCTGGGCGCAATGTGTGTGCGGGTGGGTTTAAATAAAATGTCATGGTTAAAGAATATTTAAAGAAAATTTTAACTTACACACACGCACACGCGTGAGCACGCACAGACAACACAATACACAACGATGGTCACCAAGCACAAGCCACACACACACAACTACCATAAAAATAATGCTCACTATGCGGATAGCATAACGATCATTTTGGGGAGGAAAAAGGAAGGACTTCAGAGAGAGAGAATGAAGATGAAAGAATGATAGGAAGAAAACAGAGACGACGTAAAGAAGTCAAGAAGTGAAGAAGATAGAAGAGAAAGAGAGAGAGTATAAGACAGAGAAGAGACTAAGAAACTACCGAATCAGAGAGATTAAGGTGAAAGAGAGGAGGAGCCATACGAGACGAGAGAGAGACAAAAAGGTGGGGGAGGTCGGATGGAGAGAGAGAGAGAGAGAGTAGCGAGAGAGAGAGAGAGAGAGAGAGAGAGATTAAGAGAGAGAGAGAGAGAGAGAGGGAGAGAGAAGATTGAAATTGAATTGAATTTGACTTTTATCTACATTTTGGATAAATGGATAAGCAACAATACTTTTTTTTACCATGTGTTCGACAAAAACAAGTTAACATTAATGTACAAAGCAATCGAACATTACAAGAATTCAAATATACATAAAATAATACAGAGAGACACACGTGGCTTTGGGGTTTCCGAAGGGCTGGGGCGAGAGCGAGAGAGAGTGGGGGAGAAAGGGGAGAGGAGAGAGGGCCTGCGCGAGGGAGGAGGATAGCGAGCGAAGGACAGGGGGTAGAGGCGCGCGCACGGCCGTATGAGAGGGAGCGAAGGAAGGGAAGTAGGAAGGGGGGAGAGGGCGGGGGGGGTTAGGCAAGAGCCGGAGGCGCG
>CM065702.1:8244710-8287210 GCA_017654935.2 Phymorhynchus buccinoides
CCCGGCTGTCGCCGCCTTTCCTTCCCCCCTCCCCCTTTTTTCGTCTCCGATCTTCTCCCTTTCCGTTCGCTGCCTCTCCCGTATGCACAAAATATTAAAAACTAAAGGCACATCAATGACGACAATTAAGCCCCTTAAAACATAAACTTTACATACTCCTAGTTTTGATTTTTATTTTCCTAAAACCACTTTACATAAAACTCGTCTCTTTTAAACAGCACAATTTAAATTTAAAACAAATACAGATTCAGATTGATAATAAAATTCCAGCCTAAAAACAACTGTAAATACTCATATTTTGCATGCACAATCAAAGCATAAACACATACACGTACATGACCCAAAAAAAAAAAAACCAATTCCTATTCTACATACTCATTTTAACGTGCACACATTTAGAAAGAAACACATATGTGACAAAATCCAAACCTAATCCTATCTAGGGGGGGCGGGAAGAGAGACGAGAGAGAGAGGAGAGAGAGGAGAGAGAAGAGAAGAGAGAGGAGAGAGAGAGAGAGAGAGTGAGAGAGAAGAGATAGAGAGAGAGAGAGAGAGTAGAGAGAGAGATGAGAGGAGCAGAGAGAGAGAACTTGAAAACTTCAAAACTTAAACTTTATTTTTTCAAGGATTGTATAGATTTAGGCAAACCACAAAACCGGCCTACTTCTTATTCTTCCTAACCTGTCCCCTTCCTTTGTTAAATTTCAGTCGCTTTGAGTGGTATAATGTTCAGAACCTTAAAAAATCTTCCAAAGTTACTTAACACAAAAGGAACAACCTGGCAAAGGCATTAACTATTACGAATACAAGAGCTGAATACAAAGGTAGCACAGCAGTTGATATTATGAAACATAGATAGGCTTGAAATATGGGATTATAACAGTTGCCATAATTTTAAATACTCGCGCGGGCATACAAGCATGCAAACCATACTTACACACTTGGGAGCGCAGGTATATAAAGGAAAAAACACATGATAGAACAGGGGCAAATAATACATTCATCATCTAGGGTAGGTAACAGGCAACCAAATTGCATTAAATTAGGCCAATATTTCTAACATAATTAGGCAACATTGTAGGCGAATACGTTAAACAAATAGAATTAAATAATTAAATTGAAAATTATTTACATACTAATATCGTCATTAAGCATCTAGCATATCAGGAGATATGACCTCTGGGGAGAGAGAGGAGAGAGAGAGAGAGAGAAGAGAGAGAGACGAGAGGTGAGAGAGAGAGAGAGAGAGAGAGAGAGAGAGAGGAGAGAGAGAGAGAGAGAGAGATTCAATTCAAATAGATTAAATATCATAAAAAACTGTCAACAGGAAAAGTATAAGGGACATAAAACTCCTTGACGGTGAGTCCCGTGGAATATAGGGGTGGGGGGTGAAAATGTGTAATGGTGTTCAGTAAAAGCACGATAACACACGTTGTTCGTGTCGTAGTATGGAGGAATATACATTATTCATCCTATTATCAAAAAAACTAGAATGATTTCACAGGATTACAGATTACAGAATAATGACAATGAAATCCGGGCTATCTGTAGACCCAGCAACGGCTCTCCTAAATTTCTATTATTGATAGTCTCTCCTCTCTTACTCTCTGAAATTCCTTCGGAAACTAAATCCCCTGCAGTTATCAGGCAAGATCAATTCTGGAAGTTTTTAATAAATAATTAAGTGTTATGAAAGGGTTCCAGTTTTTTTTTTCAGTAGACCTGATTTTACCAGGACAACTGATACCCCCCCCCTCCCCCCCTCCCCCCCCCCCCTCCAACCCTCCCAAACATTTACCGACCACGATTTACAAGAAAAGTAGCACGGTGACCCCTGTTTTTTTTTCTTTTCAGTTTTGACCTCTTAGAAGTATGTGTAGATGCTATGACAAAAGTCTTGATCATTTGTCATCGTGGGAAATAAAAGGAGAGTATCCCCTTAATGAAAGAAACAATAATGCAAAAAGACAACTATTTATAAATAAAATCTAAATAAAATAAAAATAAAATTGTTCATTGAACAATCTTTCTCATCCTCCCTTTTCACTCTGCGCTTTCCTTTCCCACCCCCCTCCTCTCCATCCCACATTAGCGGCGATATAGATAGAGGATCTATATATCGATAGCGCTCTAGATAGAGATCGCTATCGAGATACCCGACAACGACTATTTTATTTATAAAGGGTAATGAGATAAGCATTTCTTTTTTTTACACTCAGCCCTGTGGCCAAACAAGAGAACTAACAGACCAACAAATAAGTAAATACAAAAAACATTATAAAGTAACATAAGCATCAAAGCAATCCTTCAAACCATCATCAAGAATAACAATATATACAAAATAGCAATGTAAGAGTGAGAATAGTTAATGACAACAGACAGACAATAATATAAGGAATTTGAAAAAGTATGAGAGTGTTGAGAGAGAAAGGGAGAGAGAGAGAGAGAGAGAGAGAGAGAGAGAGAGTAGCGAGCGGGAGAGAGAGAGAAGCGAGAGAGAGAGAGGCGGACAGACAGACAACCTGGCAGACAATAGGTAGACAGACGATGAACAGATGGATATACAGGCATGTGTCATGTGTAATGATAAATTATTTAAAAATCAGTTGTGATAATATAATCATTGAATTGTTTCATGAAAGATGGATGACTTGATATTTGTTTTAAATACACGGGTAATGCATTCCACAGTGAACCTCCGGAATAGTGCAGACTGGATTTATATAAATCTAATCTTGGTCTTTGAAGAACAATTTTGTGTATGTGTCTTATTATTCAACTGAAATGTATTTGATATTCTTGAAGGCGCCATTCCAATCATTATTTTTGTGCATAAGCCTTCCTTTGTTAAATTTCAGTCTGCTTTTGAGTGGTAGAATATTCAGAACCTTAAAATCTTCCAAAGTTAAAGAACTTGATTTTAAAAGAACCAGTTTTAAGGCACGATTATAAACGCGGACAAGTGGTTTCAATGTCTTGTCACTGGCACAATCCCAAAGTGTTGAGGCATAGTCTATTAATGATTGGATGTGAGCACTAAAGAACTGTTTCTTAGCTTCGTAAGTGATTAAATGTTTTATTTTTGATAGCTGAAAGACTTTCTTTGACATCTTGAGAGATGCGGTCATTCCAGGATAAGTTATTATCAATAGTTATACCTAAAACTTTATCAGACTTTACTTGTTCTATTTTTTTTTTTACAAAAATATTTAGTGTGGTATCTTGGATGTTTTGACGTTTCTGTCCCGTAGTTATTAAGATGTGTTGAGTTTTTGCTGCGTTCAGTGACATGTGGTTACAGTCAGTCCAATTAACGTTTGTTTTTTTTGTTTATTTACGCTTTCCTGCAAGTTTACATACACAGTGTTTATGTTTTTATGTGACGAGTGAATCGTGGTATCATCAGCAAAGAGATCACATGGGGACGAAACAGAGAGGGGTAAATCATTGACATATAAAGAAAAAAAGAATAGGGCCAAGAACTGAACCTTGTGGCACACACTTGTTATTCTACCGAAAGGAAAATATAAGCTTAGAAACGAAAATATAAGTGCAACAGTGGCAGCTGAAAAATTATAAACTGATAATTTACGAAGGAGAAGAAAGTGGTCAATGGTGTCGAAAGCCTTTGCAAAATCGACGAAAAGTGCTGTTGTGTACTCGTCATTATTATTTCGTTTGGCAATGCTTGTGTGTTGGCAATGCTTGTGTTCAGTTTTCTAAGTCAGCAAAGAATCTCGGAGTTACCCTCGATTCAAATCTTACAATGCATAAACAGGTTATTAATCTCATACGTTCCATCAATTACGAGCTCAGACGAATCAGTGCTGTTCGACACTTTCTGTCTGTTGCAGCCACGAAAACTCTTATTTCTGCCTTTATTCTTTCCCGCATTGACTATTGCAACTCTCTTCTCTGTGGCTGTCCTCAGTATCTCCTGCAACGTGTTCAAAAACTGCAAAACAGTGCAGCACGTCTCACTCTCAAGATTCCACGTTCTGATCATATAAACACCTCATCTTCGTAACTTGCACTGGCTTCCAGTAGAGGCTAGAATCAAGTATAAAATAGCTTGCCTTTGTTTCGGTGCTGTTCACTCTTCTGGTCCTGTCTATCTCTCCGAACTAGTAAATGTCTACACACCTGCTCGCTCCCTACGTTCTTTCTCTGACTGCTGCACACTCAAGGTTCCTCGGATTCCACACGAAATCGTTTGGTGAACGATCCTTCTACTATTTAGCACCTCACTTATGGAATTCCCTCCCACAACATGTCCGCTCATCTGACTCTATCTCCGCCTTTCGCTCTGCCCTTAAAACTCACTTGTTTTGGACATATTATGATTGATTAGTGTTGTGTGTGTGTGTGTGTGTGTGTGTGTGTGTGTGTGTGTGTGTGTGTGTGTGTGTGTGTGTGTGTGTGTGTGTGTGTGTGTGTGTGTGTGTGAGGGGGGGGGGGGGCGTTTTTATCGCAGGAAATCTTGTAAAAAACAATGTATTTACAATTATTTTTATAATTCGTATTTTGTATGTAGAATGTCTACGTCTTGTAAACTTTAAATGCTTGTAAATGAGGTAGAAGGGTATTTTTGTTCTTGCAAAATTTGTCTATTATAATTAGTCATGTAATTGGTATGTCGATGGCAGTATGATTTTATTTCAAGTTGCAGTATTGTATTCAAACTCAAACCAAGAAGGGAGGTGGATGTTAGTGTGTTGTCATTCTCTAATGTATTCATTTTCATGGAGATGTATGGTGAGGATACGTGAACCAGTCTGTTAAAAATGTTTGCACGAATGGTGAGTGAAAAGCGCATTGAGTTGATTTGCAGGATTATGCGCTGTATAAGCATTATTAATTATTATTTATTATTAAAACCTGACTGTTTTGGATGCAAAAGGTCAAATGTGTCGATATGTAATACGATGTTGCGTGCGATGTGCCGTACGAGACAGATGAGATAGAGAGAGAACGAACGAACGAACGAACGAACGAACGAAAATTTGTTTATTCAGGGTTATAAGATAAGCAAACATTGCTTTTTTACACTCAGCCCTGAGGCAAACAAAGGTTTACAAAAAATATACAAAAAAATGATGCGCTTGCGTAACAAATACTACTACTACAAAGCATTCAAGAAAAGTAAATATTCAAAAATAACATAACACAATACTATATACATCATCAATGTACAAGACTAATATAGGAAGAAGGTGATGGGGAGAGGGCTTGGAGGCGGGAAAAGGTACAATCATTGATTTAAATGGCACATGGGTAATATTTAGGCCTATGCCACACTGATCTGTATATAATATGGCACACAGCATTCAAATCACCAAGTAAAATAGACAAACCATGCATGATTTATACTTGCACAAATTGAGAGAAGAGAGAAGAGAGAGAGAGACGAGAGAGAGATAGAGAGAGAGAGATAGAGAGAGAGAGAGAGAGAGGTAGAGAGAGAGAGAGAGAGAGAGAGAGAGATAGAGAGAGAGAGAGAGAGAGAGAGAGAGAGAGAGAGAGGGTTTGTCATTAACAAAATGTTCTTACAACATGCAGTCCATCAGGTAGACCCCCAAATAGGGGTTTTCATTACCATCGTGAGGGGCGATTGCTATCATTTATTTTTTTTACATTTGTAGGGTCCCCTTTTCCCCCCAAAATATATGATAGCAATCTGAAAGTGGTAGCTTTCTGTCCGTTATAACGTGATTTATTACTGCATCCCTTGCTATGAAAAATGTCACAAATGTCTATTATAAAAACTAACATGAAAAAGAAAATGAGGTACTTTTCAATTTCCGCCTAACCACATCAAATAATTCCTGAAATTTGTTTATTAGATTCAGTTCTTGAATTTATGTTGAAATACAATCTATGTTTGCATACGCCCAAGCGCACTGTGCGCATATTAAGTTGTTACATTTATTATATGTAATTTTACTCCAAAAGTGTTTTTTTTAAGTTTTCAAAAACGATGATTTAAATATTCATCCGTTAAGCATTTTTGAGCTGGCAATGATAGTATGGGGAAAGACATTTCATCTTATGAGTTTTATGAGTTGGTGTCAAAAGCAATATAAAGATATAGCCAAATAAAGATAGGGACCATTTGTGGATCATAATTATGTGCTTCATGCATAGTTTAAATGAGCTAGCAAACTATTGACAAAAGTATTGGCGACTGGGATAATCACATTTTTAGAGATTTTCTGCAATGTAATTACCCATTTGTGGATCATAATTATGTGCTTCATGCATAAAGTATTGACAGCTATCGATCACAATTTGTATGAAAGAGAGCTGATGAACTATTGACAAAAGTATTGACAGCTATGGATCACAATTGTTATAAAAGAGATTTCCAAGATTTTCTGCATTTTAATTGTGAACCAGCACCACGAAAGGGACATTAAGTTTCAAAATGACCATTCTGAGAAAATGTTTTTCCCAAGTTTGTTGTCATTAGATCCTTTAATGCAATAAATATGGACTAGATCAAGGCCTCTGTTTAAGTGTATGTTCCATTTCTGCTTCTGTTTGCTATTTTATAGAGTATTTTCTTCTTTACATGACTAAAACGTTTAATCCTATATAAGATGTTGTTTTTGTTAAAGTTCCCTAACATGCTTTTGGGGAACACATCAATACATCACCAAGACCCCCCCAATGTCATTTTCAAAAGACTGTTCAATAAAAAAAAAGTTTTATGTTTAATTTTTTTGTGTAATACAGCAGAAAGAAGGTGACATTAGTTTTTATGAAGGAATAGTTTTGGTTAATATATTTTCCTAATTGTTTTGCCATGAGATCTTTTAATGCAATGCTATGAACTAGATCAAGGCCACTGTTTAAGCGTATGTTCAATTTCTACTTCTGTTTGCTATTTTATAGAGTATTTTCTTCTTTACATGACTAAAAACTTTTCATAATAATAATAATAATAATAATGAATATTTAGGGCGCTTAATCTTAACAAAAGCCCTAAGCGCTTACAATCATGATAAAAACAATACTAACAAAATGAAAAGCTAGACAACACACAAAACACTCACACAAACTTGAGGTCCAACACACACACACACACACACACACACACACACACACACACACACCACTGGAACAAACACACACACACACACACACCCACGACACACACACACACACACACACACCCACACACCACACACACACACACACACACACATACGCGCGCGCGCTCGCGCGCGCACAGAGCGCGGACACACACACATGACTCAATGGATAACCTTTGCAGGAGGAGGAGGAGAAAGATTATGTTTTGAAGAGAGTTGTTTTGAGGGAGGACTTGAAAGAAGAGAGGCTGTTTGAGGTTCGGAGTGCAGAAGGGAGACCGTTCCAGGAGGAGGGAGCTTGGAAAGAAAAAGAACGTTCGCCAAGAGTTCTGGCACGGAAACGAGGGATCTGCAGAACGTGAGTGTCAGAGGAGGAGCGAAGTAGTCTAGTGGGAGTATAAATCGATAGACGATCAGAGAGATATGATGGGGCCAAACCATTCAGCGACTTGTAACATAATAGAGAGAGTTTATACTCAATGCGCTTTTCAACAGGGAGCCAGTGGAGAGATTGAAGCAAAGGAGAAACATGAGAGGTCCTCGGGCATTTCAGGACGAGGCGAGCAGCATTATTTTGGACTTTCTGCAATTTAATCAGATTTTGTGGGCAGCCAGCAAGGAGAGAATCATATATAAGATGCGTTTTTTGGTTAAGGTTCCCTAAAATGCTTTTGGGGAACACATCAATACATCACCAAGACCCCCTAGTGTCATTTTCAAAAGACTGTTCAATAACAAAAACGTTTTATGTTTAAGGTTTTTGTAATATAGCAGAAAGAAGGTGACATTAGCTTTTAAGAAGGAAATGTTTTTGTTAATGCGTAAAAACGTCTTTAAAGTGTGTTTGATTATATTACTGCATGTTTTTCTCATTTGATTAGCTGCATCAAAACGTCTTGCATTTGTTGTCATAATGGTTTTACTACAATGTGTTTTAGGCGAACATACGCTGATTTATAATAAGATCGAGTCACAGTCTTCCACAAGAGACTAAACCGTACCACGATTTTCCATTACTGTAGAAAATCTGTTGCACATCTCTCATGGTACTTTTGGCCCCTACTATGCAGGCTAATGTCAACCAATGATTAAAAAGCCATTTGATACAAAACCAATAGTTTATACTACCGCACCATCAACGACAGTAGGAATATATCAGCTGCTAGATGTCGATGAGAGTGGCGACAACTTATCAAAGCTCTTCACTACAATAGGTGATGGACGAGACACATTACCTTCGATATTATGTACCACATATCAATTTTAAGCGATTCTGTACTTTGGTTCACACTATATTGGGCGAGCAGACAGACACAAAAGGGCAATGGAAACAAAAATAACAAGCCGCCGTGGCGCAATGGTAACGTCGCGGAGAAGTGGCTGGGAGGTCTCGGGTTCGAATCCCATCAGAGGCGAGTGTTTTTTTTACGGTCCTGGACCGACTCCTACCTAAAGTGAGTGGCTATGGGCTCAATGGGAAGACTGAAACCACACAGTCGACCTTCATCCACTTGACGGGTGCGATTCTGATAGTGTTGCTCTAATTTCAACTGACCAACACTGCAGGGGCGTTTCACTAGGGGACGCTATTCACACGAACAACTCCTTACGCCAAAAGGAGTCTAAGAAACATTTTTAGAAAACGTTGGCCGAAGAATAATTTTATTACAAGCTCTTGTCTGATTGGTCGTAGTGAGACTGCCCATCCTTTTATTTTCAGTAGCAATGGCAGAGAGGAAAAGGCAATCCATTTCTTTAAGAAAAATACAAATAATTGAATATGTGGACAAAACTCCACATAAACAAAAGCAAACGATTGATGAAGAGTTGCGGACCTTCCTCTCCATGGATGGACAGTAAATGGTAAAATTTCAGTACCAGAAAGGTGAACTAGGTACGTATCTGATAACAGTAAAAAAAGAAGAAAAAAGCTTGCACGTTGAGTGGTGTAGGCACCTTTAAAATATTCTTCTTAGTATTTTGATTTTATGATGTAAAACATGCACCAACATAGGAAACAGGATTTTTTTGTTCGTTTTGTTTTTTCTGTCTGTCTTTATTTTCTTTTGTTCTCTTTTCGCTTTTCCCCCATTCAACTCGGTTATAAGAAAAAATTCATCCCCCTTCGATTTTCTTATAACCGAGTTTTGCTGTAGTTCACTTGTATGCAACGAAGTCTGTAACGTTTTAAATCCAGACGTACACGTGCGCATAAACGCACACGTGCGCATGGACACAAACTCACACACAAGCACAAACACAGCCTACCCTCAATTTTTCATGTAAATTCGCAGACAGTATCTTAAGGGTCAGACACACTGCATACGATGCGATCCGACTGTGACATTTGTGAGGCATGATTCTCGTGAAATACTACTGTCTACATGAATCTGATGAAATCCTGCTAGTTTTGTTCACTATAATAGACCCATTTTCGGAAGAAAAAAAACAAGGGGAGAGCACTTCGTGAAAATTAGAGTTGCTTACCTCCATTACTCGGTCAAATACCATAGATACAATGCAACAATGGCGTCGAAGCTTTGAAACCGCAGGATGCCAGTCAGCGACTTGCAAACATTTATTTTATTTTAAATAAGGGGTGACCAGTTGCAACAAAGTGATAGAACTTGCGAACTGTGACGTAAAAATATAAATTACATCAATTTAGAATGACGCACTGCGTTCTGCATGCTGTGTGTCTCCTCAAACACACGAAGAGAGGGCTGGGGATTTACCTGAAGGTAAGGAGTAACTAAACCCCCTGTTTGACCGATTGAATTAGGCGAGATCACTCCCACACACCATAACATTACTCCCCTTAAATTATTTCCGAACAATTCCTATTGTAGTCCGCCGTTCACAAATCTGATGAAATGTCTGTATTTTTGTATCAAACATTTTATGTGATTCGTGTATTGGGTCCTACATGAGTATAGTGAACGAAAACGGTAGAATTATTTATTTAGACGGACGTATTTCACGGGAGTTATGACTCACAGACATCATCAGAATCGGATCGCATTCGGATCACATTTTATGCGATGTAGCGGCCTCTTTCATGAGCATGAGAGCTATACAGCCTATTTTTCAGATAAAAACGTGTGTGATAATTTTGTTGAAAAAACCCTTTTAAAACAGAATAGAAACTACTCTGCAATGCATCTTCGTTGTTGATAAAATGTGCTTGATAATGTTGTTGGGAAAGAAAAACAAACAAAACTTTTAAAACAGAATAGAAATTACTCGGCAATATACCTTCGTTGTTGAAGTTATATTCACCTCCCTAAAGGGAGTGTTTTTTGCCCATGTTTGTTAATATGTTTGAGTGCAGACCACACAACGTCAAAATAACCGTAAATTTGCACGAGAATTTAGGTGTTACCCAAACATATTCCTTTCCAGTTGAGAGATAAATAGAATGTTGTGAAAGAAAAAAAAAAAACTTTTAAAACAGAATAGAAATTACTCGGCAATATACTTTGTTGTTGAAGTTATATTCACCTCCCTAAAGGGAGTTTTTTTTTGGGGGGGGGTTTGCCCTTGTTTGTTAATCTATTTGAGCACACAACTTCAAAACAACCGTAATCGAGAATTTGGGTGTTACCCAAACATATTCCTTTCCAGTTGAGAGATAAATAGAATGTTGTTATTCTGGTACAACATTTTTAGTTCTTTTATGTTGTTACATGTAGTCTGCAGGACGGATGAAAAACGGTGTTTACAGATTACAAAAAAAAATAATTTCCTCTGAACAGTTGGGTTTTACGTGACAATGGTCTCAATGAACGTGAACAGTTTTCACTCTTTCCCCAATGGCAACACAGTGATAGCCAGCCATAAGATCACTTGCATATCACTATGTTGCCATGGGGAAAGAAAACATGTTCTCATGTACAGAGACATTAAGAAAATCCACTGTTGATAAATGCCTTCAATGAAAATCCTATATTGGGGTTAGGATGTAACGATAATTACTTTTTTTTTAAAATCAGTTTCCAAGGGATATCAATGTTCTTTGAACATCTGGGGCCTGGCGTTCGGCTAAAGGTCCCAATACACGTTAACACTTCCCATTCTTTCCCCATGGCAACACGGTGATATACTAGTCATAAGATTGCTTGCATATCACTCACTGTGTTGCCATGGGGAAAGGGTGAAACTATTAATGTGTATCGAGACCATAAGACACGTATTTCGGTTCTTAACATATTCAACAATCAGCATCTAGGACTACAAGAAACTCTAAACAGTCATTGTGACAAACCATGTGGGAATGCCAACCTACTGGGGTTCATTGCTGTGTGGTTTGTTTTACTGTGACATATCATTCCAAAATTGTCATACATTATTTTCCTGAGGGATGCATAGTTTTTTTGTCACATTCTCACTGAAAGACAGAGAGAGAGAGTGAGGAGCGTTGGTCGAGCAATTACCCAATGAATCAATCATACAAATAAAAACAGAAGCATACAATACGAACTGGATAATATAATCTTTGAATCAACAACGTTTACAATATAAACAAATCAACAAACGCACGCTTAAAAGAAAATCGATATGATAAAATAAATGAAAAAAAGTGATTAGTCTAAACTTAAATAATAATCAAACATAAAATAAAAAGTTAACTAAAGAAAAGAGACTCACTTCCCACACACACAACCTCTCACTTCCCTGGTCCAATGCACACTGCCGGACCCCTCACCCACACACTTCAGTCTCCATCAACTTAGTAACTATTCTCTCGCCAAAAGCTGTCATCCAATCAAACTACAATAAGAATATCTCCATCAAACCACAAGCACTCCCACACACTCTCAAAAGTTTGGCTACATCTACCCTGATCAACAAAATATAAAAGTCCATTTTGTGACAGTTTTTCATTGAAACAAATTTCAAGTTGCTCTCCTTCACAGCACCCTCCATGCGTCATCTTAGACCCTTTCATCGCCACTGTCGCCTTCATGGCACCACAATAATGTAACACCTACATGGATGAAAGGCATGAAATGAGGGTATAGTATCCATTAACTTTATGTTTTCTTAAATTTGGGGAGGTAAGGATAGGCCCTATTTTATGCATGTCACAGAGGAATCTCCAGTATTGCAAAACATAATCTTTGTTTCTACCCAGGTAAGTTTAGTGGAAAGGTTTAGCTAAAAAATGACTGGCATTGAAAGGGGAAGGATACAGATGACTTAGTAAACTACTGACAAAAGCTGATGCCATCCACAAAAAAACACATTAATTAAGAACTGTTTGTCAAATCATCGTTTGCTAATAATTCTGATAATATTGCATTGTAGACACTTGCCACCTTATATTTGTTTTGCAGGTAATGTCCAGTTCTTCAAGAGATCCGGAATACATTACTAATTTGAAGGAAGGCCTACTATCCCTCCTGTCTGTCTGTCTGCCTGATATACTGTCTGTCTGAATCTCTTTATCTCTCTCTCTCTGTCTCTCTTCTCTCCCCCCCCCTCTCTCTATCCCCCCCCCCCTCTCGCTCTTCTCTCTCTCTCTCTCTCTCTCTCTCTCTCTCTCTGTCTGTCTCTGCCTATGTGGTCTGAACTGTGTGGTATGTGTGTGTCTCCTCTCTGTATGCGTCTGTGTGTGCGTGCAGTCCTCTTGGCAGAGGTCTGCACTTGCAATGACTTCAGTGTATATCAAGTAAACAATAACAAAGAAATAGCATTAACACACCCAGTTGAATAGATGCACAAAGGGGATAAAACGAGCAATTATATTATTTTCATAAAAATAAACATTTACGTTACACCAGAGTAAAAATCGTTGTTATCACACCCATTTTCCACAATATTTTCTTCTTTTTTGGTGACTAGTTGTCTTTTTTCTTACAGCCTAACATTTCTTACAGCCTAACATACACATTGCTGTGGTTTGCATGATATCGGTGGTTCTGAAAGTTTACCAGAAATTCAATAGTTGAACAAAGAAATACAGTAGCTGTGGACAGACTGAGCAAATGACACCCGCTCATTTCACAGATGAGGACAGGATGTCCAAACAGACGGTGTGCAGAAACTTGCCATTGACAAAGGATGCATTCCACTCAGGTTCAATGAGTCACAGAATTTACCATGGACAACCCACACAACATTGTCAGCCAGGAGGGGGAGGCACGTGTGAGCAAAACAGAGATATTATATTAGCATTCTTGTATAAGAATTGGTGGCCGGATAATGTCATCAACATGGTTGTGTTCTACAAAACAGGGGTCTACGGGTGTGCACCTCGTATCTTCATGTTGGCGGATCGACGAATTATTTTAAACGGATTCTTGTTTCTACTCTTTGAAAACCATATACCTCCATTTGAGTAATCAAGCTATAAAAAAACACCAATGAATAAATACATGGCCAACAACAATCTGGTTTTCTTGTGAGGCTCGTCAATTCTTTCTACATCCTGGTCCGCACTTATTGCCTGTGAATATGTTACTGGTCCTCAGACACTGAAATATCAGACTCTGTGAGAACAAGAAACCATGGCCATCACATTTATCAATATATGTTCAGGTGTGTTGACTTGTTTTCATAGTATTCTTACCGATATTGGATTCAATGTGTGTACGATCCAGTGTCTAATTAAAGAGAGATGTGATCGCTGTGGTGGATTTCACCTAAATAACAAAGAACTGAAACATTGGACGTGTCATATTCGGAGCTGCCTTACCTGGATCATCGCGGGTCATGGTGATAACAGCTACGAATCACTACGTGAAACTTCGCCGATTTGAAATGCGTACTGAAACATCGTCTTCACTCTCTGCACGGGAATGTCACTGACCAAAATGTTGATTGGACTTCTGTGCTTTTAATAATCTGAATTTCTCCTCCGGTGTTTTCGTTTTACTTATCTGTTCTTGCATGAGATCAGGCTGGGGGGAGATTATCATAATTTTCTATCTCTGGCCTGTGGGTTTACAAACCGCAAGCCTTTCAATTCTTCGTTTGAATTTCTCGTTTTACTTATATGGGTACTCGGTACAGAGAAACGTTCTGGGCGTTATTCAGAGAAAAGTAACAAGCAACCGAAAATATTAAATATTAAACGAACTTAAGCATGTACACTTTGATCCAATTTCCAGGTGGTTTAATAGGCTAATGTGCTGTGTGTGTGTGTGTGTGTGTGTGTGTGTGGTGTGTGTGTTTGTGTGTATGTGGGGTGCGTGTGCGTGCGGCGTGTGCGTGTGCGGTGCGTGCGTGTGTAGCGTGTGCGTGCGTGCGTGTGCGTTTTTTTGGGGGGGGGGCGTGCGCGCGCGTATGTGCGTGCGTTGCGTGCGTGTGGTGTGCTGTGTTGTGAGCGTGTGTGTGCGCTCATGTCTTTATGTATGACGTTCAGGACATTCTTTGCTCCTTCAGGAGATAATTGACAACTTGTGAATCGTCTACTGATATCTAATTTGCTGAAATAGAAGCCGTCAAAACAAACAAAAATAGTGTTGGGAAAGTTCCGTATCCATGGTTCTTGTTCTTCAGACTCAAACAAGATGAAAATATATATTCTTCGGGCTATCTCAATTCCATTTAGATACTAAAAACAATCTAATCGATCAGTGTTCCATGTACCCTTGCAGTTGTTACATATTGTTATTAGGCATAATTCTTAAAGGGAACAAAAATATTCTCATTTAGTTTTTGCTCTCATGTGGTGTTCATGCTCATTAGTGTAATAAAATGCAGAAAATCTTGAAAATCTCTTTATAAAATGCTGTGAATCCATAGCGTCAATACCTTTGTGAACAATTTCTCAGGCCCATTGACACCAAACATAAATTCACAAATATCACATACAGTGCCTGTTATATTTGCTTGAAATCAAAAACATAATTTGTTCTTGGCTATCCCTATGAACCATTTAATAACTTATAATAAAAATTATACCATGATATATTATGTACCTATGCTATTATTCAGGCATAATTCTTAAATGGGACAAACTATTCCATTGGTTTTGTTCAATATGCTTAAGGCATGCTCTCTATAGGTTAAGAGAGCTTCGTGGATTTTTCACGCCAGGAGGGCATGACGCATCGCTGTGGGGATAATCCTCTCTATCTTCTTAGTTGGGGGATAAAGAAAAGAGAGAGAGAGAGGAGGGGTCCAACATCTCTCTCTCTCTCTCTCCCTCCTCTCTCTCTCTCTCTCCTCTCGTCTCTCTCTCTCTCTCTCTCTCTCTTCTCTCTCTCTCTCGCTCGCTCTCCTCTCTATCTCTCCTCTATCTTCTCAACTACGCCCCAACTAAGAAAATCGCGTGATAAGCCCATAGCGCATGACTGCCTATGGCGTTTGGGTCTTTTGTTTGTTAGTGAAAAAAAATCCCACTAAGTCCAACATTAAATTGCAGAAAATCTTTATATAAAATGTGAGTGTTCCAGTTGACAGTATTTAATCAAATAGTTGCTAGCTCATTAAAACTATGCATGGACGGACATAATTATGACCACAAAGTGGTCCCTATCTTTATTTGGCTAGACGTTATATGCTTTATGACACCAGAGGCTAAAAACTACATACTATCATGCCAGCTTGGGAATACTAATTCAAGACATCGTTTTTGAAAATCTAATAAATTTCTTTGAATTAAAATTACATAATAATAATTTAATAATAAGAAATAATAATAATTAATAATAATAATAATAAATGTAACAATATTATATGCGACAGTACGCTTGGGCGCATGCAAAACATAGACTGTATTATTTACAAATAATGTTGCAAGAAATGAATCTAAATAAACAGATCTTCAGGAATTATTGATTGGTTAGGCGGAAATTGAAAAGTAAACATTCCCTTTTCAGGTTAGTTTTTTTTATAGACATTTTTGGACATTCTTCATAACGAGGGTACAGTAAAATCAAGTTATAAAGGAAGAAAGCTCCACTTGCAGATTGATAATCATATAACATTTTTTGATAAGGGGGGACCCTACAAATTGATGTAACAAATAAATGATAGCAATTGCCCCCAGGATGGTAATGAAAACACTATTTGGGGGTCTACCTGATGGACTACAAGTCATAAGCACATTTTTAATGACAAACTCTCTCTCTCCTCTCTCTTTCTTCTCTCTCTCTCTCTCTCTCTCTCTCTCTCCTCTCTCTCTCTCTCTCTCTATCTCTCTCTCTCCTCTCACGTTTCTCTTTCTTTATATACCTATGACTACAACAAATTAACGGACGAAGTTTCCCCCAAACATTCTTGACTCTCCATTACCTCATAAAACATACTGACGTAGTTTGGACGTTTACGTACCATTTTTTTTTTTTTTTTTTTAAACAAGAAGAAAACCTTGGCAGTTTTCGGGATGGCAGCAATCATTATGTTCTCCTTGTAGTAGCTTGCGTCAACAGTTTGGCTGTGGAGAAGTAAGTATACTATAATAATGCTTCGACTACTTTGTGGTAGATGTAATTCTCATCTGTGGCCAGACAGAACAGAAGAATAGTGCCCCGCATAGAGAAGGAACACATAACAACGTCTTAAACGTGGTGTCTGGCATGGCAAGAAATGCAGAAACAAACAGCCAGTAGATAGTCTAAGTGTAATTTATATCTGCATTGAAGTTACGTAATGGAATTATTAATTTATTCCACAACCACCTCCAAAATCAAAATGTCGTGTTCCCACGGCGGTCACTACGACTTCTTAATGCTTGTGGAAAGAAAATGAAATTATAAGTAGATCTACTCATCGGATTCTGTGAAGGAATCGTTGATTGTTAGTTGGGCAGAAGGTGTTCTAATCTTGGCATTCAAGGAGGTAACTCACCGGTAAAAATGAGTGTTCACAGTGAAAGTGTGGCTCTGAATTAAGCCTTCAGCGTTTAAATGAAGGGGTGATATAGTTCAATCCCTTTGGAATGTATCCGATCGTTGTTTTTAAAACTTTATTTTAGTCCGTTGAAAAATGATCGTTGCACAGGGCCATCTCATTCTCTCGTTCGCGACGTGATGTGACGTCAAAGAAGCCATTTCATCAAAGTGGAATAGAGTTTTTGTCGATTCATAGTTTAATATTTCTGCTATACTAACTACCCCTCCTCCCACCCCCGAACATTTACTCTTAAACACACTACATACTCGAACTACTCTTCTCGTCGTCGTGGCCAAATCTCAGACTGCGCGCCTTCTCGTCCCCCGTTGCTCGACAGTCTCGTCCTCTCTCGCTCCCTCCTCAGTCTCGCCCTTTCACTCTCGCACACCTATCCCTATTTCACAATACCCTACCGACCCTTACCACAATAGATCATTTTTAATGCAGAACCAATTCATTTTTTTTTAGTTTTTTCTCAAAATCTGTGAATGCTCACTTTTGTAAATCAATTGAGTTCTGTTGAAAACTTTCAATCGCTTGATCTGGAAGAAAGCAGTGTCACAAACTTGTCTATTGATCATGAATGAAAAAAAGAAGAAACTTCCAAACATCGCGCCTCCTTTTGATAATTATGACAGGACAACACTCTTTACTCCAAGTTAACTTAATTCACCAATTGTATCAGCATTACAATGGAATCGCTTAATATTTTTTTATGCAATCCCTACAGCCAGTGCTTTGTGTCGAGAGATCAAATACTAATACTTCAGAAATTTATGCTTTCCAGGACAACAACCGAGTGAACAGCTGTCAGACAATATTGTCACCACAGGCAAATATAGTCACCATGTAGTCGGCCAGCCAGTTCAGGAGGGCTGTGCTGATCGCAGAAACTAAATAATAACTCGGTCCTTGTGATAATGATAATTTATTCAGTCAAACAATGACCACGGTCTAAAACATAGGAAACAGAAAATAACAATATTCATTATCATATAGGCACAGCAATCAACCAATACACTGAACACAAGGTGGGGGCCCCAGTTACCATACAAGATGGTGCTGGGGGTCGGCTAGTCCAGCTGTTTGTCAGCTGGATAAAAAGCAAATTGTGTAGCCTGTTAAAATCTCATTTTTAAGTTTTTTTGTTTCTGTGTAGAAACATCGACCTATCGTGCCCCGTCAAGACAAGAGAGATAATAAAGTGTTCTTGACTTGAAGGACCACTTAACATCAAATGTGGTGTGCAACATTGTCAGGAACAACAGCAAATGCTTCAGTTCGTGGTTGAAAGATCAAACATCACCACCTTCAAGAATTCATTCTTTCCACGGACAGCAACCGAGTGGAACAGCCTGCCTTGACCGCTTTTAATTGTTATTGTCACCACTGTCGTCGCGGCCCGCCCAAGTTCAGGACAGCTGTGTACTGGGTTGTTCAGGCACAGGCCAACAATCAACAATACTGAACTAGTAGGAGGGAGAATCAGGGCAGTATCCCAATAGCAAAGGTTGCCACATGTTGCCTAGATTGGGCTGGGATGTGGAGGTCGGCAAGTTCAGCTGATTCAGTGCTATAAGCAGGGAGATGAAAAAAAAGACGCGAACCTGTATTTGATTCAGACCGCTATTTGCAACGCCACCACACCCAACCCCCGACCACACCCTTGCCCCATTTTTGTATGTTTTTATTTTCTATCAAGGGGAAATCTGATATCTCCCCAGATTTCCCACCAACAATAGTGTTCACGTCCAGCCGACGCGATAATTCAATCAGCATCAAAATCAAGGAAGAATCAATAGGATGATGAAGATTGCCACCTGGAAGGAAGAAGAAATTATTATTTCATAGAAATTTATAGTAGAACTGCAAACTTATAATGCATGCCCTTAATATATAGGCAGGTTAAAGACAAGATTAAGTTGAAAATAACAGTACTGGCAGTGAAAAAAAAAAAATCAACACAATCAGTATGCGTGAGACTTTTATGTCAACAAGGACAAACGCAGAGATATGTGTAGAAAAAGAAACTACTGAAGTAAAGCCTATATAGAGTGAAACAACGAAAGAAACAGCAAGTGTTAGTGTGTTAAAATATATAAAAAAACTTACAGTAGTGGTTGAGAGCTGTGTGTGTGTAGTTATGGAGATAATGAGTAAAATGGTATGTGTGTGTGTGGTGTGGTTCATAAAAAGTGTGGTGTGTAATAAAATATAATCGTAAATGTTGTGTGTGTGATGTGGTGATAAGTATGTGTGATGTGTGTAAGTGAGTAGTTGTGTGTTCGTGGGTGTGGTGTGAAAAAAAATCATTATGTGTGTAGCAGTTCCAAAGACAAACCAAAAGCCAACCAATAACAATATATGCCTGAGCTATTGGTCAGGAGGGGGACCCCAAGTTGCCATGCTTAGATTGCGTTTGTGCGCGCGCGACGTGTGCTGTGCATACATGTATGTGTGTGTGTGTGTGTGATGTGTGTGTGTGGTGTTGTCTGTGTGTGTGTCTGTCTGTCTGTTACTGTCTGTATGTTGTCGTCTTGCTGTCCGTGCGTTGCGTGCGTGCGTTCATGTGAAGGGAAACAAAGTTGAGTGGTCTGCTGTGATTGCTTTGTTCGTGTTGACCTGTTCTGCAGGTGGTATTGCAGGCCAAAACGGTTTTTTAAAGAAACCAGATGGAAAAACGATTTACCTGGGACCCTCACTATATTTATGTCCAATCCGACACGTTTCACACAAAACCGGCCATCATCGGCCATTCCCAAGCGTCACTTTGAACTCGCTCCTATATCGAGAAGACATCGCATCCCCCTCTTTTTTTTCAACTTAGGAAATCGGTCAATGGGAACATGTCACCAGTCGTGTGGGTAGAAGGGACTAAGCCAGACATCATGGAAGGGAATCTGTTTGACAGACAAGAAAGAGAAGTGAGCGGTAGCTTTGAAAGCAAGTATGTGGCAGTCTCTTTCAAGAAACCCACGTGCGACAATGAATCGCTGTACTCGTGTTTCTCATTGCACCCGTCAGTTAGTGATCCTACCCATTTCGTCAACACGGAAGCCCTACTCTACCTGTCAGTTAATGGTAAGATCGATTTATAAAAAAATCGTATTGTTGTTGAACTCATGTTTTGCTCTTGTTTCAATGGATCTTGGAAACTAATGTGCTATGATCAGGAACTGTTTTTTTTCTAGTTATAGGGGCACCCTGACGGATGGGATTTTTTGGTAAAAAACACCCACGTCGAAATCATCAGGATATAAACCCTTTACAGAAGATTCGACCAACACTCACTATGCCTTGGTTTCCTAGGTTTCCATGCCGTCAAAAAGAGCGATTCCTCCTTGGCGGAGGTGCTGGCAATCAAATTCTTTCACTGAAAGAGAAGCAGTGTGCCGTCTCTTTTCTAATGGCGGACTGTGTTTAGGAAGGATCAGTCACAATGATCGAGTGATCTTCACCCACCCCATCCAGAATGGCTACATGTATACTCTCTCCGGCATATCCGCCAAGGAAAAATCGCTGTTTTGACGGTATGATTTATAGGAATCAGAGTAAAGTGAGTGTTCCGACGATTGAAAAATCTGTCATCTTGGGATCTCGACGTGGATCTTGCAAATACACATCCCTCAGGGTGCCCCTTCAATGTCTAGGGCACGTATACGTTCTACTCACGCTTTCCTTATAGCAACACAGCGATAGGAAGTCATAAAGGTCTTTGCACACGTGAAAAATTCTCACGGGATCTGACGGTTTCTAACCCACTTCCAAACCAAGATGAACAGAGAACTCGAGTAAAGCCCTGACTCGATCTTTCAAATAAATATTGGTTTGGGTCCTTTCCATAACTGTATTAACAATTTATTCTGTTTATTTATTCATTTGTTATGATCTGTAGCGAAATACGTTCACTGCCATCGTATTGTGCAAATCCTGTGCAATTATATTTGTGTTATTAATGTCCTACATCGCCGAGTTTGTCTTTTCTTACCTTTGTTTCAATTACCAGACTGAATCCATCCTTGATGTCTCCATGCGACTTTTTCGTTTTGTTGTGTTTGTTTTGTACAGAGGGTTGAAGTGTCTGTTCAGACTCTTTTCCAGTATATGTTTCTTTAATCTTCAGTTTGATAGCTAACTTCATTAAAGTGGGCCAGTGACCATGGCACTGACGGGAATCATTCTCACTCTCTTTCTCTATTCTTTCTATCCAACTGACCATGACAACCAAAGTATGTAACCCCAGACTCTGTTTTGACGATCCACTGTTTTTGGTGACCTTGACTCTATCTATTCACATTATAAATATTGACTTTTTTGGGTCCTTTTAGAGTAACTGTATTAGACCCAATCTTTGCGTATGACTCCAGTTGTATTTATCATGTGACTGTACTGATCTGCTGTTAGCGTATATTATTGACGTTCAATGACCATTATATTGGATGTGCAAATGCCATGTGCATCTATATTACCATGATTAGTTACTGTTATTGTCCCACAATCACTGAGGTTTGTCTTTTACTTACCTTCTTTCAACACTGTCCAGGAATTCTGAATAACATTCTTGATGTCTGACAATGCGACTGTACTAATCCCACTTTGTTCCATGGACTGTTTTGTACAGATGGGTTTGGTAAATTTTGGTTGGTTGAAGTGGTGGTTGTACTAAGTGTATTTTGTTTTTCTTTGTGTCTGACAGTATGTGTTTCTTTAATCTTCAGTTTGTTTGCTAACTTTGTTACTGTGGGCCAGTGACCATGACACTGGCTGTACTAACCCCACTCTCTCCATTGACTCCACTGACCATGACAGTGACCGTACTAACCCCACTCTCTCCATTGATTCCACTGACCATGACAAGTGGGACTGTACTAACCCCACTCTGACCATTGACGTTCCACTACTATGACAGTGACTGTACTGAACCCCAGACTCTAACCTTGACTCCACTGACCATGACAGTGACTGACTCAAAAAACCCCACTCTCTCACCATGACAGTCACTGACCATTACATGTACAACCCCACTCGTTCATGACTTCCAGTGCCGATGACCGTGACTGTAGCTAACCCCACTCTGTTCCTTGACTCCGCTGACCATGACAGTGACTGTACTAACCCCAACTCTGTACTTGACTCACACTGACCATGAACAGTGACTGTACTAACCCCACTCTCATCCATTGACTCCACTGACCAATGCAGTGACTGTAACTAACCCCACTTCTGTCCATTGTCGCCATGACCCTGACAGTGACTGTACTAACCCCACTCTCCTCTCCATTGACTCCACTGACCATGGACAGTGACTGTACTAACCCCACTCGGCCATTGACTCCAACTGACGCATGACAGTGATGTTACTAAACCACACTCTTGTCCATTGCTCCACTGACCATGACAGTGCCGTACTAACCGCCATTGTCCATTGACTCCAGTGACCATACAGTGACTGACTAACCCCACTCTGTCATTTGACCCCACTGACCATGACAGTTACTGTAGCTAACCACTCTTCCATTTGACTCCAGTGACCATGACAGTGGCGTACTAACCCGACTATGTACATTGACTCCAGTGACCATGACAGTGACTGTACTAACCCCACCTGTTCATTGACCCCACTGACCATGACAGTTACTGTACTAACCCCAACTCTGTCCGTTGACTCCATGACCATGACAATGACCTGTACTAACCCCCCTCTGTCCGTTGACTCCCTGACCATGACAGTGACTGGTACTAACCCCACTCTGACCTTTGACTCCACTCAACATGACAGTGACTGTACTAACCCCACTCTGACCATTGACTCCACTGAACCATGACAGTGACTGTACTACCCACTCTGTCCATTGACTCTCACATGACCATGACAGTGACTAGTACTAACCCCACTCTGTTCATTGACTCCACTGACCATGACAGTGACTGTACTAACCCCACTTGCCGTTGAACTCCACTGATCTATGACAGTGACTGTATACCCCACACTGTCGCGTTGACTCCACTACCCCCCCAAAAATGACAGTGACTGTACTAACCCCACTGTTCATTTGACTCCCACTGACCAAATGACAGTGACTGTACTAACCTCCACTCTGTCCGTTGACTCCACTGACCATGACATGACTGGTACTAACCCCCTCTGTTCATTGCACTCCCAATGACCATGACAGTGACTGTAACTACCCGCACTCTGTTCATTGACTCCACTGACCATGACAGTGACTGTACTAACCCCACTCTGTCGCGTTTACTCCACTGCCCATGACAATGACTGTCTAACCCCAACTCTGTTCATTTACTCCACTGACCCATGTACAGTGATGTACAACCCCACTTTGTCCCATTGACTCCACTGACCATGACCGAGTGACTGTACTAACTCCACTCTGTTCATTGACTCCACTGACATGACCATGACTGTATCTAACCCCAATCTGTCCATTGACTCCAGTGACCATGCCAGTGACTGTACTACCCCACATCTGTCTGTTGCGCCACTGACCAGACAGTGACTTGTACTAACCCCACCACTCTGTCCTTGACATCCATCTGACCAATGACAGTGACTTGTTACTAACCACACTCTCTCCATTGACTCCATGTGACCATGACAGTGACTGTTACTAACGCCCACTCTCTCCATTGATTCCACTGACCCATGACAGTTACTGTACTACCCGCACTAAGTGGGGTTAGTACAGTCACTGTCATGGTCACTGGAGTCAATGGTCAATGGAGAGAGTGTGGTTAGTACAGTCACTGTCATGGTCACTGGAGTCAATGGTTCAGAGTGGGGTTAGTACAGTCACTGTCATGGTCAGTGGAGTCAATGGACAGAGTGGGGTTAGTACAGTCACTGTCATGGTCAGTGGAGTCAATGGAGAGAGTGGGGTTAGTACAGTCACTGTCATGGTCACTGGAGTCAATGGACAGAGTGGGGTTAGTACAGTCACTGTCATGGTCACTGGAGTCAATGAACAGAGTGGGGTTAGTACAGTCACTGTCATGGTCACTGGAGTCAATGGACAGAGTGGGGTTAGTACAGTCACTGTCATGGTCAGTGGAGTCAATGGACAGAGTGGGGTTAGTACAGTCACTGTCATGGTCACTGGGTCAATGAACAGAGTGGGGTTAGTACACTGTCAGGTTAGTGGTCAGTGGAGTCAAGACAGAACAGAGTAGGGTTAGTACAGTCACTGTCATGGTCACTTGAGTCAAGATGGACAGAGTGGGGTTAGTACAGTCACTGTCATGGTCACTTGAGTCAACGGACAGAGTAGGGTTAATACAGTCACTATCATGGTCACTGGAGTCAACTGACAGAGTGGGGTTAGGACACTGTCATGGTCAGTGGAGTCAATGGACAGAGTGGGGTTAGTACAGTCACTGTCATGGTCACTGGACAAGACAGGACATAGTGGGGTTAGTACAGTCACTGTCATGGTCAGTGGTCCCTGGCGTCAATGGACAGAGTGGTGGTTAGTACAGTCACTGTCATGGTCAGTGGAGTCAATGATGAGAGTGGGGTTAGTACAGTCACTGTCATGGTCACTGGAGTCAATGAGTCAGTGGGGTTAATACACTGACAGTGGAGTGGGGTTAGTACAGTCACTGTCATGGTCACTGGAGTCAACGGACAGAGTGGGGTTAGTACAGTCACTGTCATGGTCAGTGGAGTCAATGGACAGAGTGGGGTTAGTACAGTCACTGTCATGGTCAGTGGAGTCAATGGACAGAGTGGGGTTAGTACAGTCACTGTCATGGTCACTGGAGTCAATGGACAGAGTGGGGTTAGTACAGTCACTGTCATGGTCAGTGGAGTCAACGGACAGAGTGGGGTTAGTACAGTCACTGTCATGGTCACTGGAGTCAATGGACAGAGTGGGGTTAGTACAGTCACTGTCATTGTCAGTGGAGTCAACGGACAGAGTGGGGTTAGTACAGTCACTGTCATGGTCAGTGGAGTCAACGGACAGAGTGGGGTTAGTACAGTCACTGTCATGGTCAGTGGAGTCAATTGAACAGAGTGGGGTTAGTACAGTCACTGTCATGGTCAGTGGAGTCAACGGTCAGAGTGGGGTTAGCACAGTCACTGGGGGGGGGGGGTTCATGGTCAGTGGAGTCAATGAACAGAGTGGGGTTAGTACAGTCACTGTCATGGTCAGTGGAGTCAATGGACAGAGTGGGGTTAGTACAGTCACTGTCATGGTCAGTGGAGTCAATGGACAGAGTGGGGTTAGTACAGTCACTGTCATGGTCAGTGGAGTCAATGGACAAGAGTGGGGTTAGTACAGTCACTGTCATGGTCAGTGGAGTCAATGGACAGAGTGGGGTTAGTACAGTCATTGTCATGGTCACTGGAGTCAATGGACAGAGTGGGGTTAGTACAGTCACTGTCATGGTCAGTGGAGTCAATGAACAGAGTGGGGTTAGTACAGTCACTGTCATGGTCAGTGGAGTCAATGAACAGAGTGGGGTTAGTACAGTCACTGTCATGGTCATTGGAGTCAATGGAGAGAGTGGGGTTAGTACAGTCACTGTCATGTTCACTGGAGTCAATGGTCAGAGTGGGGTTAGTACAGTCACTGTCATGTTCACTGGAGTCAATGGTCAGAGTGGGGTTAGTACAGTCACTGTCATGGTCAGTGGAATCAATGGAGAGAGTGGGGTTAGTACGGTCACTGTCATGGTCAGTGGAGTCAATGGAGAGAGTGGGGTTAGTACAGCCAGTGTCATGGTCACTGGCCCACAGTAACAAAGTTAGCAAACAAACTGAAGATTAAAGAAACACATACTGTCAGACACAAAGAAAAACACTTCAACCCTCTGTACAAAACAAACACAACAAAACGAAAAAGTCGCATGGAGACATCAAGGATGTATTCAGTCTGGTATTTGAAACAAAGGTAAGAAAAGACAAACCCAGTGATGTGGGACAATAATAACACAAATATAATGGCACAGGATTTGCACAATATAATGGCAGTGAACGTATACGCTACAGATCATAACAAATGAATAAATAAACAGAATAAATTGTTAATACAGTTATGGAAAGGACCCAAACCAATATTTATTTGAAAGATAGAGTCAGGGCTAAAAGAGATCTCTCTGTTCATCTTGGTTTGGAAGTGGGTTAGAAAGAGTGAGAAAGAGTGAGAATGATTCACGTGTGCAAAGACCTTTATGACTTCCTATCGCTGTGTTGCTAGGAAAGGAAAGAGTGAACAGCACGTTCACGTGCACAGAGAACTTGAAGGTGGACCCTGACGGATGAGTGTTTTTTTGCAAGAAACACGTCGAGATCACCAGAAAGACAGCCTTTTCAAGAATCGGAACACTCACTTTGCTCTGGTTTCTTAGAAATCAAACCGTCAAAACGGCGATTTTTCCTTGGCGGAGATGCCGGAGAGAGTAGGCCCCTAGACATTTTGGATGGAGTGGGTGGAGATCCACTCATTGTGGTTGAAGCGTCATAAACTACAGGCGGCCATTAGAAAACAGACGGCAAACGCCTTCTCTTTGGGTGAAAGAATTTGACTTCCAGCACCTCCGCCAAGGAGGAATCGCCTTTTTGACGGTTTGATTTCTGGGAAACCAGAGCAAAGTGAGTGTATGCGATCTCTGTAAAGGGTGTTTTCCTGGTGGTCTGGACGTGTTTCTTGCAAAAACCCATCCGTCAGGGTGCCCCTTTAACTAGAAAACAGTTCCTGATCATAGCACATTAGTTTCCAAGATCCATTGAAACAAGAGCAAAACATGAGTTCAACAACAATACGATTTTTTTAAAAATCGATCTTACCATTAACTGACAGGTAGAGTAGGGCTTCCGTGTTGACGAAATGGGTAGGATCACTAACTGACGGGTGCAATGAGAAACACGAGTACAGCGATTCATTGTCGCACGTGGGTTTCTTGAAAGAGACTGCCACATACTTGCTTTCAAAGCTACCGCTCACTTCTCTTTCTTGTCTGTCAAACAGATTCCCTTCCATGATGTCTGGCTTAGTCCCTTCTACCCACACGACTGGTGACATGTTCCCATTGACCGATTTCCTAAGTTGAAAAAAAAGAGGGGGATGCGAGTCATCGATATAGGAGCAGTTCAAAGTGACGCTATGGCCGGTTTTGTGTGACGTCGGATTGACATAAATATAGGGAGGGTCCAGGGTCAATGCTCGTTCCCATCTGGTCTCTTTTAACCGTTGGCCTGCAATACCACCTGCAAACAGTCAACACGAAAAAAGCATCAGCAGACCCCCTTTTCCCTTCACACGCACGCACGCACGCACGGACGCAGACAGACAGACAGACAGACAGACAGACAGACACACACACACACACAGACATACACACACACACACACACACACACACGCACACACACACACACACATCACACACGACCCGCGCGCGCACACAATCTAGCATGGCAACTGGGGTCCCCTCCTACAGTTCAGTATATTGATTGTTGGCTGTGTCTGGAACATATATATACACACACACCACACACACACACACACACACACACACATCACACACACACACACACACACACACACACACCCACACACACACATCATACACATATATACATACACACACACACACACACACACACACACACACACACACACACACACACTGCTGTTCTTTCATTTGTTTCTCTTAAGCTACACAGTATTTTCTGCGTTGTCCTGTGACATAAAAGCAGCAACTGATTGTGTTGATTTCACTGCCAGTACTGTTATTTCAACTTAATCTTGTCTTTACCTGCCTATATAAAGGCATGCATTATAAGTTTGCGTTCTATAAATTTCTATGAAAATATTTCTTCTTCTTCCAGGTGGCAATCACCATCATCCTATTGATCATCTTGATTTTGATGCTGATGAAGTACGTCGGCAGGACGTGAACACTAATGTGGGGAAAACTGGAGAGAGCAGATTTCCCTTGATAGAAAATAAAAACACAAAAACGGGGCGAGGGGGGGGGTGGGGGGTGGCGGCAGGCTACAACAGTTCGCTTTTCATCCTGCTGACGAATCAGCTGAACTTGCCGACCTCCAGCCCAATCTAGCATGGCAACTGGGGCCCCCTCCTACAGTTCAGTATGTTGATTGTTGGCTGTGCCTGGAACCAGACACAGCTGTCCTGAACTGGCTGGCCGACGACAGGGTGACAATAAAATCGTCAAGCAGGCTGTTCCACTCAGGTGTTGTCCGTGGAAAGAATGAATTCTTGAAGGTGGTGATGTTTGATCTTTCAACCACGAACTGAAGCATTTGCTGTTGTTCCTGACAATGTTGCACACCACATTTGATGTTAAGTGGTCCTTCAAGTCAAGAACACTTTATTATCTCTCTTGTCTTGACGGGGCACGATAGGTCGATGTTTCTACACAGAAACAAAAAAACTTAAAAATGAGATTTTAACAGGCTACACGATTTGCTTTTTATCCAGCTGACAAACAGCTGGACTAGCCGACCCCCAGCACCATCTAGTATGGTAACTGGGGCCCCCACCTTGTGTTCAGTGTATTGGTTGATTGCTGTGCCTATATGATAATGAATATTGTTATTTTCTGTTTCCTATGTTTTAGACCGTGGTCATTGTTTGACTGAATAAATTATCAGTTGCCACAAAGAGACCGAGTTCTTATTTAGTGCATGCGATCAGACACAGCCCTCCTGAACTGGCTGGCCGACGACATGGTGACTATATTGCCTGTGGTGACTATTTTGTCTGACAAGCTGTTCCACTCGGTTGTTGTCCGTGGAAAGAAGGAATTTTTGAAGATGATGGTATTTGATCTCTCGACCACAAAGCACTGGCTGTAGGGATGTGCATAAAAAAATATTTAAGCGATTCCCATTGTAATGCTGATACAATTGGTGAAAAATAGTTAACTTTGAGTTAACTGTTTTTTTTTTGGAGTCTGTCAATAATTAGCAAAAGGAGGCGCGATGTTTTGGAAGTATTGTTCTATTTTTTCATTCATGACTCATAGACAAGTTTGTGACACTGCTTTCTTCCAAGAATCAAGGCGATTGAAAGTTCAACAGAACTCAATTGATTTACAAAAAGTGAGCATTCACAGATAGAGTGCAGGTTGTGGAAATTATGTGTAACAGATTTGAGAAAAAATAAAAAAAATAAAAAATTTGTTTCTGCATTAAAAATGATCTATGAATCAAGCAAAAAATATATTTCCACTTTAGGAATGGCTTCTTTAACGCCACATCACGTCGCGAACGAGAGAGAGATGGCCCTGTGAGAGACGATCATTTTTTCAAACGGACTAAAATAAAGTTTCAAAAACACACGATCGGATACATTAGTCATTACAAAAAGGATTGAACTATATCAACCCCTTCAGTTAAACGCTGAAGGCTTCGGGGGTGGAGCCGACAACTTTCAATAGTGAATACTCAGTTTACCGGTGAGTTACCTCTCTTGAATTACCGTAGATTTAGAACGACCGGTGTGGCGGTGTATTTTTACCTCTATGAGATAAGTAGTCCTAGCCGGAAGTAGTCCTGCGTAGCCAATCAGAATCGTTTGTTTGTCCGCCATTGTGAATTTTACGAAACTAAGTGCATGGATTTGTACATCGATTTCTCGGCAAATATGATTGATTTACACCCTCCTGCTCTATTTCTTGGTTCTTTCCGTGGTTAGGGATAGGGTTAGGGTCAGGGTTAGACATACTTTCAGGGTTGATGGATACAGTTCGCATGCGAGAGTTAGATATTTAATGACAGGTACTTATTTATCATAACACCCTTCTGCCCAGCTATTAGCTGAGCTAACAATCAAAACGATTCCTTCACACAATCGATGAGTAGATCTACTTAGTAATTTCATTTTCTTTGCACGAGCAGAAAGAAATCGTAGTGACCGCCGTGGGAACACGGACATTTTGATTTTGGAGGTGTTGTGGAAATAATTAATAATTCATTACGTAACATTCAATGGAGATAATAAATTACACTGGCTGTTGTATCTACTGGCTGTTGTTTCTGCCAATTTCTGGCCATGCCAGACACCACGTTTAAAGACGTTGTTATGTGGTCCTTCTCTAGGCGGGGCACTATTCTTCTTTCTGTCTGGGCCACATATGATAATTATCATCTACCACAAAAAGTAGTCGAAAGCATTATTATAGCATACTTACTCCTCCACAGCCAAACTGTTGACGCAGCTACTACAAGGAAAACATGAATGATTGCCGCCATCCCGAAAAACTGCCCAAGGTTTTCTTCTTTTTTTTAAAATGGTACGTAAACGTCACAAACTACGTCAGTGTGTTTTATGAGGTAATGGAGAGATCAAGAATGGGTTGAGGGTAACTTCGATCCAGTTTAGATTTGTTTGTGTGCATTAGGTATTATAAAGAAAGAAAGAAAGAAACGGGGAGAAAGACGAGAGAGAGAGAGAGAGAGAGAGAGAGAGAGAGAGAGAGATCGAGAGAGAGAGAGAGAGAGAGAGAGAGAGAGAGAGAGTGGGACACGAGAAAGAGAGAGATAGAGAGTCATTAAAATGTTCTTATGACATGTAGTCCATCAGGTAGACCCCCAAATAGGGGTTTTCATTACCATCCTGGGGGGCAATTGCTATCATTTATTTTGTTACATCAATTTTGTAGGGTCCCCCCTTTCAAAAAATGTATATGATAGCAATCTGAAAGTGGTAGCTTTCTGTCCGTTATAACTTGATTTATTACTGTACCCCTCGTTATGAAGAATGTCACAAATGTCTATTAAAAAAAACTAACCTGAAAAGGGAAATGATGTACTTTTCAATTTCCGCCTAACCACATCAAATAATTCCTGAAATCTGTTTATTAGATTCAGTTCTTGAACATTATGTTGTAAATAATACAGTCTATGTTTGCATGCGCCCAAGCGCACTGTTCGCATATTAAGTTGTTACATTTTATTATTATTATTATTATTATTATTATTATTATTATTATTATTATTATGTAATTTTAATTCAAAAGAACATTTATTAAGTTTTCAAAAACGATGGTCTGAATTAGTATTCACCCAAGCTGGCAATGATAGTATGAGTTTTAGCCTCTGGTGTCAAAAGCAATATAAAGATATAGCCAAATAAAGATAGGGACCATTTGTGGATCATAATTATGTCCGTCATGCATAGTTTAAATGAGCTAGCAAACTATTGATAAAAATACTGGCAACTGGGACACTCACATTTTATATTAAAGATTTTCTGCAATGTAATGGGAGACTTAGTGGGATTTTTTTTCACGCCAGAGGGCAGTCAATGCACTAGGGGGCTTATCACGCGATTTTCTTAGTTGGGCGTAGTGAGAGAGAGAGAGAGAGAGAGAGAGAGAGAGAGAGAGAGAGAGAGAGAGAGAGAGAGAGAGAGAGAGAGAGAGAGAGAGAGAGAGAGAGAGAGAGAGGGAGAGAGAGAGAGAGATGTGGGACACCTCCCTCTCTCTCTCTCTTTCTTTATCCCCAACTAAGAAGATAGAGAGGATTAGCCCCACACGAGCGTCATGCCCTCTGGCGTGAAAAAAATCCCACTAAGTCTCTCATTACATATAGAGAGCATGACTTAAGCATATTGGAACAAAACCAAATGAGAATAGTTTGTCCCATTTAAGAATTATGCATGAATAATAGCATAGGGTACATAATATAGCAAGGGGTATAATTTTTTTATAAAGTTATTTAAATGTATCATAGGGATAGCCAAGAAAACAAATTATGTTTTATTTCAAGCCAAATATAGACAGGCACTGTATGGTGATAATTTGTGATTTATGTTTGGTGTCAATGGGCTGAGAAATTGTTGACAAAGGTATTGACAGCTATGGATCACACATTTTATAAAAGAGATTTTCAAGATTTTCTGCATTTTAATTACACATAATGAGCATGAACAAACCACATGAGAGCAAAACTAAATGAGAATATTTTGTTCCATTTAATAATTATGCCTAATAACAATATGGTAACAACTGCAAGAGTACATGGAACAACTGATACGAAATTAGATTGTTTATAAGTTATCTAAATGTATTAGAGAGATAGCCAAGAATATAATATTTTCATCTTGTTTGAAGTCTGAAGAAACAAGAACCACTGGATACCGGAAATATTCCACAAACACTATTTTTGTTTGTTTTTGGACTGCTTCTATTTTCAGCAAATCAGATATCAGTAGACGATTCACAAAGTTGTCAAATTATCTCCCTGAAGGAGCAAGATGTCATGAACGTCATACATAAAGACGTGAGCGCACACACACGCTCACACACAAGCACACACACACGCACGCACGCACGCACATACGCGCGCACACGCACGCACACGCACGCACACACACACCCCCACACGCACGCACGCACACGCACACACGCACACGCACACACACACACGCACGCACACACACGCACACACGCACACGCACACACACACACACACACACACACACACACACATTAGCCTATAAACACACCTGGAACAATTGATCAAAGTGTACATGCGTTAAGTCATGTTTAATATTTAATATTTCGGTGCTTGTACTTTTCTCTTGAATAACGCCCAGAACGTTTCTCTGTACCGAGTACCCATAGTAAAGTAAACGAAGAAATTCAACGAAGAATTGAAAAGGCTTGCGGTTTGTAAAACCCACAAGGCACAGAGATAGAAATTATGATATTTCCCCCCAGCACTGATCTCAGGCAAGAACAGATAAGTAAAACGAAAAACACAGAGAGGAGAAAGGCAGATGATGAAAAGCACAGAAGTACCAATCAACATTTTGGTCAGTGACACTTCCCGTGCAGAGAGTGAAGACGATGTTTCAGTACGCCATGTCACAATCTGACGAAGTTTAACAGTAGTGAATATCGTAGCTGTTATCACCATGACCATCGATGATCCAGGTAAGGCAGCTCCAAATATGACACCGTCCAAAATGTTTATCAGTTCTTTGTTATTTAGGTAAAATCCACCACCAGCGATCACCATCATCTCTTTATTAAACACTGGATCGTACACACATTGAATCCAATATCGGTAAGATACTATGAAAAACAAAGTCAACACACTAACATATATTGATAAGATGATGATGGCCATGGTTCTTGTTCTCATCAGAGTCTGATATTTCAGTGGTCTGAGGACACAGTAACATCTCTCACAGGCAATAATTGCGGACAGGATGTAGGAAAGAATTGACGAGCCCACAAGAAAAACCAGATTGTTGTTGGCCATGAATTTATTCATTGGTGTTTTTATAGCTTGATTACTCAAATGGAGGTATATGTTTTCAAAGAGTAGAAACAAAGAAGCCGTTAAAAATAATTCGTCAGATACAGCCAACATGAAGAGACAGAGGTTGACACGATCCTGAAGACCCTGTTTGTAGAACACAACCATATTGATGACATTAGCCGGCCCACCAATTATATACAAGAATGCTAATATAAGATCTCTGGTTTTGCTCACAAGTGCCTCCACCTCCTGGCTGACAATGTTGTGTGGGTTGTCCCAGGGTAAATGCTGTGACTCGTTGAACCTGAGTGGAATGCATCCTTTGTTCATTGACAAGTTCTGCACAACGTCCTGTGTGGACATCCTGTCCTCATCTGGTGGAAATGAGGCGGGTGTCATTTTGCTCAAGTCTGTCCACAGCTACTGTATTTCTTTGTTCAACTATTGAATTTCTGGTAAACTTTCAAGAACCCCAGGATATCATGCAAACCACAGCAATGTGTATGTTAGGCTGTAAGAAAAAAAAGACAACTTAGTCACCAAAAAAGAAGAAAATATGTGTGGAAGATGGGTGTGACAAAGCAACGATTTTACTCTGGTGTAACGTTAAATGTTTATTTTATGAAAATAATATAATTGCTGCGTGTTATCCCACTTTGTGCATCTATTAAACATGGGTGTGGTTAATGATATGTCTTTGTATTGTTTACTTGATATACGCTGGAAAGCATTTGCAGTGCAGACCTCTGCCAAGAGGGACATGCACGCACACACACGCATACAGAGAGAGACACACACATACACACAGGGTTCAGACACATAGGCAGAGACACAGGCAGAGAGCAGAGAGAGAGAGAGAGAGAGAGAGAGAGAGAGAGAGAGAGGAGAGAGAGAGAGAGAGAGAGAGATGAGAGAGAGAGAGAGAGAGAGGGAGAGAGAGAGAGAGAGAGAGAGAGAGAGAGAAAGAGATTCAGACAGACAGATATTCAGGCAGACAGACAGACAGGGAGGGATAGATAGGCCTTCATTCAAATTAGTAATGTATTCCGGATCTTGAAGAACTGAGCATTACTGCAAAACAAAGATAAGGTGCAATGTGTCATATCAATGCAATATTAATCAGAATTATTAGCAACGATAGATTTGACAAACAGTTCTTAATTAATGTGTTTTTTTGTGGATGGCATCAGCTTTTGTCAGTAGTTTACTAAATCATCTGTATCCTTCCCCTTTCAACGCCAGTCATTTTTGAGCTAAACCTTTCCATTAAACTTACCTTGGTAGAAAAAAAAGATTATGTTTGCAATACTGAGGATTCCTTTGTGTCATGCATAAAATAGGGCCTGTCCTTACCTCCCAAATATTAAGAACACATAAAGTTAATGGATACTAGACCCTCATTTCATGCCTTTTCATCCATGTAGGTGTTAAATCATTGTGGTGCCAAGAGGCGACAGTGGCGATGAAAGGGTCTAAGATGACGCATGGAGGGTGCTGTGAAGGAGAGCAACTTGAAATTTTTGTTTCAATGAAAAACTGTCACAAAAGTGCCTTTTTTATATTTTGTTGATCAGTATAGATGTAGCCAAACTTTTGAGCGTGTGTGCGAGTGCTTGTGGTTTGATGGAGATATTCTTGTTGTAGTTTGATTGGATGACAGCTTTTGGCGGGAGAATAGTTAATAAGTTGATGGAGACTGAAGTGTGTGTGTGAGGGATCCGGCAGTGTGCACGTGGACCAGGGAAGTGAGAGGTTGTGTGTGTGGGGAAGTGAGTTTCGCTTTTCTTTAGTTAACTTTTTATTTTAGGTTTGATTATTATTTAAGTTTAGACTAATCACATTTTTTTTTCATTTATTTTATCATATCAATTTTCTTTTAAGCGCGCGTTTGTTGATCTGTTTATTTTGCATACTTTGTTAATTTAAAAGATTATATTATCCAGTTCTTATTTCATGCTTCTGTTTTTATTTGTATGACTGATTCATTGGGTAATTGCTTGACTCGACCAACGCTCCTCACTCTCTGTCTTTCAGTGAGAATGTGACAAAAACTATGCATCCCTCAGGAAAATAATGTATGACAATTTTGGAATGATATGTCACAATAAAACAAACCACACAGCAATGAACCCCAATAGGTTGGCATTCCCACATGGTTTGTCACAATGACTGTTTAGAGTTTCTTGTAGTCCTAGATGCTGATTGTTGAATATGTTAAGAACCGAAATACGTGACTTATGGTCTCGATACACATTAATAGTTTTCACCCTTTCCCCATGGCAACACAGTGAGTGATATGCAAGCAATCTTATGACTAGTATATCACCGTGTTGCCATGGGGAAAGAATGGAAAGTGTTAACGTGTATTGGGACCTTTAGCCGGACGCCAGGCCCCAGATGTTCAAAGAACATTGATATCCCTTGGAAATTGATTTTTTGTTTTAAAGTAATTATCGTTACATCCTAACCCCAATATAGGATTTTCATTGAAGGCATTTATCAACAGTGGATTTTCTTAATGTCTCTGTACATGAGAACATGTTTTCTTTCCCCATGGCAACACAGTGATATGCAAGTGATCTTATGGCTGGCTATCACTGTGTTGCCAAGGGGAAAGAGTGAAAACTGTTCACGTTCATTGAGACCATTGTCACGTAAAACCCAACTGTTCAGAGGAAATTCTTTTTTTTTGTAATCTGTAAACACCGTTTTTCATCCGTCCTGCAGACTACATGTAACAACATAAAATAACTAAAAATGTTGTACCAGAATAACAACATTCTATTTATTTCTCAACTGGAAAGGAATATGTTTGGGTAACACCCAAATTATCGATTACGGTTGTTTTGAAGTTGTGTGCTCAAATAGATTAACAAACAAGGGCAAAACACACACCAAAAAAAAACTCCCTTTAGGGAGGTGAATATAACTTCAACAACAAAGTATATTGCCGAGTAATTTCTATTCTGTTTTAAAAGGGTATTTTTTTTCTTTCACAACATTCTATTTATCTCTCAACTGGAAAGGAATATGTTTGGGTAACACCTAAATTATCGTGCAAATTTACGGTTATTTTGACGTTGTGTGGTCTGCACTCAAACAGATTAACAAACATGGGCAAAAAACACTCCCTTTAGGGAGGTGAATATAACTTCAACAACGAAGGTATATTGCCGAGTAATTTCTATTCTGTTTTAAAAGTTTTGTTTGTTTTTCTTTCCCAACAACATTATCAAGCACATTTTATCAACAACGAAGATGCATTGCAGAGTAGTTTCTATTCTGTTTTAAAAGGGTTTTTTCAACAAAATTATCACACACGTTTTTATCTGAAAAATAGGCTGTATAGCTCTCATGCTCATGAAAGAGGCCGCTACATCGCATAAAATGTGATCCGAATGCGATCCAATTCTGATGATGTCTGTGAGTCATAACTCCCGTGAAATACGTCCGTCTAAATAAATAATTCTACCGTTTTCGTTCACTATACTCATGTAGGACCCAATACACGAATCACATAAAATGTTTGATACAAAAATACAGACATTTCATCAGATTTGTGAACGGCGGACTACAATAGGAATTGTTCGGAAATAATTAAGGGGAGTAATGTTATGGTGTGTGGGAGTGATCTCGCCTAATTCAATCGGTCAAACAGGGGAAGTTACTCTACCTTCAGGTAAATCCCCAGCCCTCTCTTCGTGTGTTTGAGGAGACACACAGCATGCAGAACGCAGTGCGTCATTCTAAATTTGATGTAATTTATATTTTTACGTCACAGTTCGCAAGTTCTATCACTTTGTTGCAACTGGTCACCCCTTATTTAAAATAAAAAAAATGTTTGCAAGTCGCTGACTGGCATCCTGCGGTTTCAAGCTTCGACGCCATTGTTGCATTGTTGCTATGGTATTTGACCGAGTAATGGAGGTAAGCAACTCTAATTTTCACGAAGGGCTCTCCCCTTGTTTTTTTTTCTTCCGAAAATGGGTCTTATTATAGTGAACAAAACTAGCAGGATTTCATCAGATTCATGTAGACAGTAGCATTTCACGAGAATCATGCCTCACAAATGTCATCAGTCGGATCGTATCGTATGCAGTGTGTCTGCCCCTTAAGATACTGTCTGCGAATTTACATGAAAAATTGAGGGCAGGCTGTGTTTGTGCTTGTGTGTGAGTTTGTGTCCATGCGCACGTGTGCGTTTATGCGCACGTGTACGTCTGGATTTAAAACTTTACAGACTTCGTTGCATACAAGTGAACTACAGCAAAACTCGGTTATAAGAAAATCGAAGGGGGTGAATTTTTTTTCTTATAACCGAGTTGAATGGGGGAAAAGCGAAAAGAGAACAAAAGAAAGAAAATAAAGACAGACAGAAAAAAAACAAAACGAAGAGAAAATAATCCTGTTTCCTAATTTGGTGCATGTTTTACATCATAAAATCAAAATACTAAGAAGAATATTTTAAAGGTGCCTACACCACTCAACGTGCAAGCTTTTTTTTTTTTTTTTTACTGTTATCAGATACGTACCTCTTCACCTTTCTGGTACTGAAATATTACCATTTACTGTCCACCCATGGAGAGGAAGGTCCGCAACTCTTCATCAATCGTTTGCTTTTGTTTATGTGGAGTTTTGTCCACATATTCAATTATTTGTATTTTTCTTAATGAAATGGATTGCCTTTTCCTCTCTGCCATTGCTACTGAAAATAAAAGGATGGGCAGTCTCACTACGACCAATCAGACAAGAGCTTGTAATATTTTTCGGCAAACGTTTTCTAAAGTGTTTCTTAGACTCCTTTGGCGTAAGAGTTGTTCGTGTGAATAGCGTCCCCTAGTGAAACTAGCCCCTGCAGTGTTGGTCATGAAATTAGAGCAACACTATCAGAATCGCAACCGTCAAGTGGATGAAGGTCGACTGTGTGGTTTCAGTCTTCCCATTGAGCCCATAGCAACTCACTCTGGGTAGGAGTTGGTCCAGGACCGTAAACGAAACCTCGCGTCTGATGGGATTCGAACCCGATACCTCCCAGCCACTTCTCCGCGACGTTACCATTGCGCCACGGCGGCTTGTTATTTTTGTTTCCATTGCCCTTTTGTGTCTGTCTGCTCGCCCAATATAGTGTGAACCAAAGTACAGAATCGCTTAAAATTGATATGTGGTACATAATATCGAAGGTAATGTGTCTCGTCCATCACCTATTGTAGTGAAGAGCTTTGATAAGTTGTCGCCGCACTCATCGACATCTTAGCAGCTGATATATTCCTACTGTTGTTGATGGTGCGGTAGTATAACTGTTGGTTTTTGATCAAATGGCTTTTCATCATTGGTTAATATTAGCCTGTCGTAGGGGCCAAAAGTACCATGAGAGATGTGCAACAGATTTTCTACAGTAATGGAAAATCGTGGTACGGTTTAGTCTCTTGTGGAAGACTGTGACTCGATCTTATTATAAATCAGCGTATGTTCGCCTAAAACACATTGTAGTAAAACCATTATGACAGCAAATGCAAGACGTTTTGATGCAGCTAATCAAATGAGAAAAACATGCAGTAATATAATCAAACACACGTTTTTACGCATTAACAAAAACATTTCCTTCTTAAAAGCTAATGTCACCTTCTTTCTGCTATATTGCAAAAACCTTAAACATAAAACTTTTTTGTTATTGAACAGTCTTTTGAAAATGACACTAGGGGGTCTTGGTGATGTATTGATGTGTTCCCCAAAAGCATTTTAGGGAACCTTAACCAAAAAACGCATCTTATATATGATTCTCTCCTTTCTGGCTGCCCACAAAATCTCCTGATTAAATTGCAGAAAGTCAAAAATAATGCTGCTCGCCTCGTCCTGAAATGCCCGAGGACCTCTCATGTTTCTCCTTTGCTTCAATATCTCCACTGGCTCCCTGTTGAAAAGCGCATTGAGTATAAACTCTCTCTATTATGTTACAAGTCGCTGAATGGTTTGGCCCCATCATATCTCTCTGATCGTCTATCGATTTATACTCCCACTAGACTGCTTCGCCACTCCTCTGACACTCACGTTCTGCAGATCCCTCGTTTCCGTGCCAGAACTCTTGGCGAACGTTCTTTTTCTTTCCAAGCTCCCTCCTCCTGGAACGGCCTCCCTTCTGCACTCCGAACCTCAAACAGCCTCTCTTCTTTCAAGTCCTCCCTCAAAACAACTCTCTTCAAAACATAATTTTTCTCCTCCTCCTCCTGCAAAGGTTATCCATTGAGTCATGTGTGTGCGTCCGCGCGTGCGCGCGCGTATGTGTGTGTGTGTGTGTGTGTGTGTGTGTGTGTGTGTGTGTTGTGTGTGTGTGTGTGTGTGTTTTGTTCCAGTGGTGTGTGTGTGTGTCTGTGTGTGTGTGTGTGTGTGTGTGTCTGTGTGTGTGTGTGTGTGTGTGTGTGTGTGTGTGTTGTGTGTGTGTGTGTGTGTGTGTGTTTGACCCCAAGTTTTGTGTGAGTGTTTTGTGTGTTGTCTAGCTTTTCATTTTGTTAGTATTGTTTTTATCATGATTGTAAGCGCTTAGGGCTTTTGTTAAGATTAAGCGCCCTAAATATTCATTATTATTATTAAAAGTTTTAGTCATGTAAAGAAGGAAATACTCCATAAAATAGCAAACACAAGTAGAAATTGAACATACGCTTAAACAGTGGCCTTGATCTAGTTCATAGCATTGCATTAAAAGATCTCATGGCAAAACAATTAGGAAAATATATTAACCAAAACTATTCCTTCATAAAAACTAATGTCACCTTCTTTCTGCTGTATTACACAAAAAAATTAAACATAAAACTTTTTTTTTATTGAACAGTCTTTTGAAAATGACACTAGGGGGTCTTGGTGATGTATTGATGTGTTCCCCAAAAGCATGTTAGGGAACTTTAACAAAAACAACATCTTATATAGGATTAAACGTTTTAGTCATGTAAAGAAGAAAATACTCTATAAAATAGCAAACAGAAGCAGAAATGGAACATACACTTAAACAGAGGCCTTGATCTAGTCCATATTTATTGCATTAAAGGATCTAATGACAACAAACTTGGGAAAAACATTTTCTCAGAATGGTCATTTTGATACTTATTGTCCCTTTCGTGGTGCTGGTTCACAATTAAAATGCAGAAAATCTTGGAAATCTCTTTTATAAATATTGTGATCCATAGCTGTCAATACTTTTGTCAATAGTTCATCAGCTCTCTTTCATACAAATTGTGATCCATAGCTGTCAATACTTTTGTCAATAGTTCATCAGCTCTCTTTCATACAAATTGTGATCGATAGCTGTCAATACTTTATGCATGAAGCACATAATTATGATCCACAAATGGGTAATTACATTGCAGAAAATCTCTAAAAATGTGATTATCCCAGTCGCCAATACTTTTGTCAATAGTTTGCTAGCTCATTTAAACTATGCATGAAGCACATAATTATGATCCACAAATGGTCCCTATCTTTATTTGGCTATATCTTTATATTGCTTTTGACACCAACTCATAAAACTCATAAGATGAAATGTCTTTCCCCATACTATCATTGCCAGCTCAAAAATGCTTAACGGATGAATACTAATTCAAACCATCGTTTTTTTAAACTTAAAAAAAACAAAAACTTTGGAGTAAAATTACATATAATAAATGTAACAACTTAATATGCGCACAGTGCGCTTGGGCGTATGCAAACATAGATTGTATTTCAACATAATATTCAAGAACTGAATCTAATAAACAAATTTCAGGAATTATTTGATGTGGATAGGCGGAAATTGAAAAGTACCTCATTTTCTTTTTCATGTTAGTTTTTCTAATAGACATTTGTGACATTTTTTATAGCAAGGGATGCAGTAATAAATCACGTTATAACAGACAGAAAGCTACCACTTTCAGATTGCTATCATATATTTTTTGGGAAAAAGGGGACCCTACAAATGTAAAAAATAAATGATAGCAATCGCCCCTCAAGATGGTAATGAAAACCCCTATTTGGGGGTCTACCTGATGGACTGCATGTTGTAAGAACATTTTGTTAATGACAAACCTCTCTCTCTCTCTCTCTCTCTCTACTCTCTCTCTCTCTCTCTCTCTCTCTCTCTCTCTCTCTCTCTCTCTCTCTCTCTCTCTCTCTCTCTCTCTCTCTCTCTCTCTCTCTCTCTCTCTCTCTCTCTCTCTCTCTCTCTCTCTCTCTCTCTCTCTCTCTCTCTCTCTCTCTCTCTCTCTCTCTCTCTCAGCACATCGCACGCAACATCGTATTACATATCGACACATTTTACCTTTTGCATCCAAACCATATAATAATTAATCATGCTTATATAGCGCATAATCTTGCAAAGCAACTCAATGCACTTTTCACTCACCATTCGTGCAAACATTTCTAACACGACTGGTTCACGTATCCTCACCATACACCTCCATGAAAATGAATACATTAGAGAATGACAACACACTAACACCAACTTCCCTTCAACCCCCCACCCCCACCCCACCCCAACCACCCCACCCCCCCCCACCCCAAAATAGAACAAGTAAAGTCTGATAAAGTTTTACGTATAACTATTGATAATAACTTATCCTGGAATGACCACATCTCTCAATTAAGCATAAATATTTCAAAGAAAGTCTTTCAGCTATCAAAAATAAAACATTTTATCACTTACGAAGCTAAGAAACAGTTCTTTAGTGCACACATCCAATCATTAATAGACTATGCCTCAGCACTTTGGGATTGTGCCAGTGACAAGACATTGAAACCACTTGTCCGCGTTTATAATCGTGCCTTAAAACTGGTTCTTTTAAAATCAAGTTCTTTAACTTTGGAAGATTTTAAGGTTCTGATGCATTCTACCACTCAAAGGCAGACTGAAATTTAACAAAGGAAGGCTTATGCACAAAATAATGATTGGAATGGCGACTGCTAGGATAACAAATAAATTTCAGTTGAATAATAAGAGACACATACACAAAATTGTTCTCCATAAACCACACCTTGTTAATTTTTTCCAAGATTAGATTAATATAAATCCAGTCTGCACTATTCAGGAGGTTCACTGTGGAATGCATTACTACCTGTGTATTTAAAACGAATATCTAGTCATCCGTCTTTCATGAAACAATTCAAGGATTATATTATCACAACTGATTTTTAAATAATTTATCATTACACCTGATGCATGCCTGTTCATCGTCTGTCTACCTATTGTCTGCCAGGTTGTCTGTCTGTCCGCCTCTCTCTCTCTCTCTCTCTCTCTCTATCCTCGTCTCTCTCTCTCTCTCTCTCTCTCTCTCTCTCTCT
>CM065702.1:8300560-8305560 GCA_017654935.2 Phymorhynchus buccinoides
AACAGTTCCTGATCATAGCACATTAGTTTCCAAGATCCATTGAAACAAGATCAAAACATGAGTTCAACAACAATACGATTTTTTAAAAATCGATCTTACCATTAACTGACAGGTAGAGTAGGGCTTCCGTGTTGACGAAATGGTAAGGATCACTAACTGACGGGGGCAATGAGAAACACGAGTACAGCGATTCATTGTCGCACGTGGGTTTCTTGAAAGAGACTGCCACATACTTGCTTTCAAAGCTACCGCTCACTTCTCTTTCTTGTCTGTCAAACAGATCCCCTTCCATGACGTCTGGCTTAATCGATTCTACCCACAAGACTGTTGTCAATTTCCCATTGACCGATTTCCTAAGTTGAAAAAAAGGAGGGGTATGCGAGTCATCGATATAGGAGCAGTTCAAAGTGACGCTATGGCCGGTTTTGTGTGACGTCGGATTGACATAAATATAGGGAGGGTCCAGGGTCAATCGTTCCCATCTGGTCTCTTTTAACCGTTGGCCTGCAATACCACCTGCAAACAGTCAACACGAAAAAAGCATCAGCAGACCCACTTTTCCCTTCACACGCACGCACGCACGCACGGACGCAGACAGACAGACAGACAGACAGACACACACACAGACATACACACACACACACACACAATCTAGCATGGCAACTGGGGGCCCCTCCTACAGTTCAGTATATTGATTGTTGGCTGTGTCTGGAACTACACACACACACACACACACACACACATACACACACACACACACACACACACACACACACACACACACACGCATGCACACACACACACACACACACACACACACACACACACACTGCTGTTCTTTCATTTGCTTCTCTAAGCTACACGGTATTTTCTGCGTTGTCCTGTGACATATTAGCAGCAACTGATTGTGTTGATTTCACTGCCAGTACTGTTATTTCAACTTAATCTTGTCTTTACCTGCCTATATAAAGGCCTGCATTATAAGTTTGCGTTCTAGAAATTTCTATAATTTTGTTCTTCTTCTTCCAGGTGGCAATCACCATCATCCTATTGATCATCTTTATTTTGATGCTGATGAAGTACATCGGCAGGACGTGAACACTAATGGGGGGAAAACTGGAGAGAGCAGATTTCCCTTGATAGAAAATAAAAACACAAAAACGGGGCGAGGGGTGGGGTGGGGGGTGGCGGCAGGCTACAACAGTTCGCTTTTCATCCTGCTGACGAATCAGCTGGACTTGCCGACCTCCAGCCCAATCTAGCATGGCAACTGGGGCCCCCTCCTACAGTTCAGTATGTTGATTGTTGGCTGTGCCTGAACCAGACACAGCCGTCCTGAACTGGCTGGCCGACGACAGGGTGACAATATCGTCGGGCAGGCTGTTCCACTCAGGTGTTGTCCGTGGAAAGAATGAATTCTTGAAGGTGGTGGTGTTTGATCTTTCAACCACGAACTGAAGCATTTGCTGTTGTTCCTGACAATGTTGCACACCACATTTGATGTTAAGTGGTCCTTCAAGTCAAGAACACTTTATTATCTCTCTTGTCTTGACGGGGCACGATAGGTCGATGTTTCTACACAGAAACAAAAAAACTTAAAAATGAGATTTTAACAGGCTACACAATTTGCTTTTTATCCAGCTGACAAACAGCTGGACTAGCCGACCCCCAGCACTATCTAGTATGGTAACTGGGGCCCCCACCTTGTGTTCAGTGTATTGGTTGATTGCTGTGCCTATATGATAATGAATATTGTTCTTTTCTGTTTCCTATGTTTTAGACCGTGGTCATTGTTTGACTGAATAAATTATCAGTTACCACAAAGAGACCGAGTTCTTATTTAGTGCATGCGATCAGACACAGCCCTCCTGAACTGGCTGGCCGACGACATGGTGACTATATTGCCTGTGGTGACTATTTTGTCTGACAAGCTGTTCCACTCGGTTGTTGTCCGTGGAAAGAAGGAATTTTTGAAGATATTAGTATTTGATCTCTCGACCACAAAGCACTGGCTGTAGGGATGTGCATAAAAAAATATTTAAGCGATTCCCATTGTGATGCTGACACAATTGGTGAAAACTAGTTAACTTGGAGTCTGTCAATAATTAGCAAAAGGAGGCGCGATATTTGGAAGTATTATTCTATTTTTTCATTCATGACTCATAGACAAGTTTGTGACACTGCTTTCTTCCTAGAATCAAGGCGATTGAAAGTTCAACAGAACTCCATTGATTTACAAAAAGTGAGCATTCACAGATAGAGTGCAGGTTGTGGAAATTATGTGTAAGCAGATTTGAGAAAAAATAACAAAAATAAAAATTTTGTTTCTGCATTAAAAATGATCTATGAATCGAGCAAAAAAATCTATTTCCACTTTAGGAATGGCTTCTTTGACGTCACATCACGTCGCGAACGAGAGAATGAGATGGCCCTGTGCAGACGATCATTTTTTCAAACGGACTAAAATAAAGTTTCAAAAACACACGATCGGATACATTACAAAAAGGATTGAACTATATCAACCCCTTCAGTTAAACGCTGAAGGCTTAAATTCAGAGCCGACAACTTTCAATGTGAATACTCAGCTTACCGGTGAGTTACCTCTCTTGAATTACCGTAGATTAGAACGACCGGTGTGGCGGTGTATTTTTACCTCTATGAGATAAGTAGTCCTAGCCGGAAGTAGTCCTAGCGTAGCCAATCAGAATCGTTTGTTTATCCGCCATTGTGAATTTTACGAAACTAAGTGCATGGCTTTGTACATCGATTTCTCGGCAAATATGTAGATTTACACCCTCCTGCTCTATTTCTTGGTTCTTTCCGTGGTTAGGGATAGGGTTAGGGTTAGGGATAGGGTTAGGGTTAGATGGGTACAGTTCGCATGCGAGAGGTAGATATTTAATGACAGGTACTTATTTATCATAACACCCTTCTGCCCAGCTATTAGCTGAGCTAACAATCAAAACGATTCCTTCACACAATCGATGAGTAGATCTACTTAGTAATTTCATTTTCTTTGCACGAGCAGAAAGAAATCGTAGTGACCGCCGTGGGAACACGGACATTTTGATTTTGGAGGTGTTGTGGAAATAATTAATAATTCATTACGTAACATTCAATCAATGGAGATAATAAATTACACTTATCTACTGGCTGTTGTTTCTGCCAATTTCTGGCCATGCCAGACACCACGTTGTGACGTTAGTTGTTATGTGGTCCTTCTCTAGGCGGGGCACTATTCTTCTTTCTGTCTGGGCCACATATGATAATTATCATCTACCACAAAAAGTAGTCGAAAGCATTATTATAGTATACTTACTCCTCCACAGCCAAACTGTTGACGCAGCTACTACAAGGAAAACATGAATGATTGCTGCCATCCCGAAAAACTGCCCAAGGTTTTCTTCTTTTTAAAAAAATGGTACGTAAATGTCACAAACTACAAATTAAAACAAAGTCGAAATTAAAACCCAGAAGAAACGGTTTAATGATAAAAAAAACACAGAGCAAAACAAAACACGACGTTTCGCCGTAAGTTTATTTGTCATCATTTGTGATGTCACTGCCCACCGTCAATTTTATTATTGCATCACAAGTTCTTTACGTCTTTACGTCATGTGTGTCACTATGTCATATCTATTTTTAGCACTGGACAACGGGTTGAACCCGAAACGTCGTGTTTTGTTTTGCTCTGTGTTTTTTTTAATCATTAAACCGTTTCTTCTGGGTTTTAATTTCTACTTTGTTTTAATTTGTTGTGAATATTATTGAACCCAGCAGTCATCTTCGTTTCTTCACATGTCACAAACTACGTCAGTGTGTTTTATGAGGTAATGGAGAGATCAAGAATGGGTTGGAGGAAACTTCGATCCAGTTTAGATTTGTTTGTGTGCATTAGGTATTATAAAGAAAGAAAGAAACGGGGAAAAGACCAGAAAGAGAGAGAGAGAGAGAGAGAGAGAGAGAGAGTTTGTCATTAAAATGTTCTTATGACATGTAGTAGGTAGGCCACGTCTCTAATGACGCTGTGAAACACTGTCCGACTGCTACAAATTTCACTACTTTTCAACTTCTGATTTCTTACTGAGTACTCCATGCATGCCAAAGAAACACACGTCGGTAAATAAAACAATCTTTGCTGCTTACGTCGATGGGGATTTTGTGTGGAAGAATGTTGGTTACTTTGAACAACTAGCGATGACAGGAGACGGAGGTGACGATAAAAATCACGGCATGACCAAAGTTTTGACGCTCGCTATGCCAGTACCAGAAACGGCTTCTCCTGACAAACGGGTTTAGCGTTTTCGCTTGAGGACCAATTAAAATATCCGTTACACCAACAGAAACTTAACGCTTTCCGCTATTAGTCGATGTTCATATCAAAGAGATAGGGGTCGATTAAGACCTCAAGATCAAGGAATCAAAACATAGCAATGTGTTTCAAAGCACATCCAAGATTCATTTCGAAAGAATACATCTTGAGGAGCACATGCTTAAAAAGTTCATTTTTTCCTCTTTTAAACGATGTACTGCATGACTAACCACCATTGTAACGAAATCGCTGTTGGAAGCAAAAGGTGGTAGACCGCATTCAGAGCTTGCCATTTGGCCGACGTTCGATGGAGACCTTTTTCAGTGATTAGAGTCTCAGACTCGGCCAGTAAATGCTTTTTCATTCGTTATTTACTGAAACAAATATTATTATTTTGATCTAGATTTGTTCTGTGGAGTTTCGCGGAGTTAATAACAACAAGAATATCGAAGTTTCTTTTTTTTTAAATACAATAAATGTATCGGAAGCAAAACAAGTAGATCTAGATCTATGAAACATTCGGAGATTCCCTGTAGGCCTATGCTTGGTCTGATAATCATCAAGATTTGTAGGTGTTTTTGAGGTATGGACCCGCTCTTGTCACTGTAACAATTAACAGAATACTCACGTTTTTCGCCAATTTTTTTGTAGTGTGTCAGAGTTGATTTTATATACTTTGAAACAGTTT
>CM065702.1:8313060-8356258 GCA_017654935.2 Phymorhynchus buccinoides
AGTGGCATGAAAGGGTCTAAGATGACGCATGGAGGGTGCTGTGAAGGAGAGCAACTTGAAATTTGTTTCAATGAAAAACTGTCACAAAATGGACTTTTATATTTTGTTGATCAGGGTAGATGTAGCCAAACTTTTGAGAGTGTGTGGGAGTGCTTGTGGTTTGATGGAGATATTCTTATTGTAGTTTGATTGGATGACAGCTTTTGGCGAGAGAATAGTTACTAAGTTGATGGAGACTGAAGTGTGTGTGTGAGGGATCCGGCAGTGTGCATTGGACCAGGGAAGTGAGAGGTTGTGTGTGTGGGAAGTGAGTCTCTTTTCTTTAGTTAACTTTTTATTTTATGTTTGATTATTATTTAAGTTTAGACTAATCACTTTTTTTCATTTATTTTATCATATCGATTTTCTTTTAAGCGTGCGTTTGTTGATTTGTTTATATTGTAAACGTTGTTGATTCAAAGATTATATTATCCAGTTCGTATTGTATGCTTCTGTTTTTATTTGTATGATTGATTCATTGGGTAATTGCTCGACCAACGCTCCGCACTCTCTCTCTCTGTCTTTCAGTGAGAATGTGACAAAAACTATGCATCCCTCAGGAAAATAATGTATGACAATTTTGGAATGATATGTCACAGTAAAACAAACCACACAGCAATGAACCCCAGTAGGTTGGCATTCCCACATGGTTTGTCACAATGACTGTTTAGAGTTTCTTGTAGTCCTAGATGCTGATTGTTGAATATGTTAAGAACCGAAATACGTGTCTTATGGTCTCGATACACATTAATAGTTTCACCCTTTCCCCATGGCAACACAGTGAGTGATATGCAAGCAATCTTATGACTAGTATATCACCGTGTTGCCATGGGGAAAGAATGGGAAGTGTTAACGTGTATTGGGACCTTTAGCCGAACGCCAGGCCCCAGATGTTCAAAGAACATTGATATCCCTTGGAAACTGATTTTAAAAAAAAAGTAATTATCGTTACATCCTAACCCCAATATAGGATTTTCATTGAAGGCATTTATCAACAGTGGATTTTCTTAATGTCTCTGTACATGAGAACATGTTTTCTTTCCCCATGGCAACATAGTGATATGCAAGTGATCTTATGGCTGGCTATCACTGTGTTGCCAAGGGGAAAGAGTGAAAACTGTTCACGTTCATTGAGACCATTGTCACGTAAAACCCAACTGTTCAGAGGAAATTATTTTTTTTTGTAATCTGTAAACACCGTTTTTCATCCGTCCTGCAGACTACATGTAACAACATAAAAGAACTAAAAATGTTGTACCAGAATAACAACATTCTATTTATCTCTCAACTGGAAAGGAATATGTTTGGGTAACACCCAAATTCTCGATTACGGTTGTTTTGAAGTTGTGTGCTCAAATAGATTAACAAACAAGGGCAAACCCCCCCCCAAAAAAAAACTCCCTTTAGGGAGGTGAATATAACTTCAACAACAAAGTATATTGCCGAGTAATTTCTATTCTGTTTTAAAAGTTTTTTTTTTTTTCTTTCACAACATTCTATTTATCTCTCAACTGGAAAGGAATATGTTTGGGTAACACCTAAATTCTCGTGCAAATTTACGGTTATTTTGACGTTGTGTGGTCTGCACTCAAACATATTAACAAACATGGGCAAAAAACACTCCCTTTAGGGAGGTGAATATAACTTCAACAACGAAGGTATATTGCCGAGTAATTTCTATTCTGTTTTAAAAGTTTTGTTTGTTTTTCTTTCCCAACAACATTATCAAGCACATTTTATCAACAACGAAGATGCATTGCAGAGTAGTTTCTATTCTGTTTTAAAAGGGTTTTTTCAACAAAATTATCACACACGTTTTTATCTGAAAAATAGGCTGTATAGCTCTCATGCTCATGAAAGAGGCCGCTACATCGCATAAAATGTGATCCGAATGCGATCCGATTCTGATGATGTCTGTGAGTCATAACTCCCGTGAAATACGTCCGTCTAAATAAATAATTCTACCGTTTTCGTTCACTATACTCATGTAGGACCCAATACACGAATCACATAAAATGTTTGATACAAAAATACAGACATTTCATCAGATTTGTGAACGGCGGACTACAATAGGAATTGTTCGGAAATAATTAAGGGGAGTAATGTTATGGTGTGTGGGAGTGATCTCGCCTAATTCAATCGGTCAAACAGGGGAAGTTACTCTACCTTCAGGTAAATCCCCAGCCCTCTCTTCGTGTGTTTGAGGAGACACACAGCATGCAGAACGCAGTGCGTCATTCTAAATTTGATGTAATTTATATTTTTACGTCACAGTTCGCAAGTTCTATCACTTTGTTGCAACTGGTCACCCCTTATTTAAAATAAAATAAATGTTTGCAAGGCGCTGACTGGCATCCTGCGGTTTCAAGCTTCGACGCCATTGTTGCATTGTATCTATGGTATTTGACCGAGTAATGGAGGTAAGCAACTCTAATTTTCACGAAGGGCTCTCCCCTTGTTTTTTTTCTTCCGAAAATGGGTCTATTATAGTGAACAAAACTAGCAGGATTTCATCAGATTCATGTAGACAGTAGCATTTCACGAGAATCATGCCTCACAAATGTCACAGTCGGATCGTATCGTATGCAGTGTGTCTGCCCCTTAAGATACTGTCTGCGAATTTACATGAAAAATTGAGGGTAGGCTGTGTTTGTGCTTGTGTGTGAGTTTGTGTCCATGCGCACGTGTGCGTTTATGCGCACGTGTACGTCTGGATTTAAAACGTTACAGACTTCGTTGCATACAAGTGAACTACAGCAAAACTCGGTTATAAGAAAATCGAAGGGGGTGAATTTTTTTCTTATAACCGAGTTGAATGGGGGAAAAGCGAAAAGAGAACAAAAGAAAATAAAGACAGACAGAAAAAACAAAACGAAAAAAAAATCCTGTTTCCTATGTTGGTGCATGTTTTACATCATAAAATCAAAATACTAAGAAGAATATTTTAAAGGTGCCTACACCACTCAACGTGCAAGCTTTTTTCTTCTTTTTACTGTTATCAGATACGTACCTCTTCACCTTTCTGGTACTGAAATTTTACCATTTACTGTCCATCCATGGAGAGGAAGGTCCGCAACTCTTCATCAATCGTTTGCTTTTGTTTATGTGGAGTTTTGTCCACATATTCAATTATTTGTATTTTTCTTAATGAAATGGATTGCCTTTTCCTCTCTGCCATTGCTACTGAAAATAAAAGGATGGGCAGTCTCACTACGACCAATCAGACAAGAGCTTGTAATATTTTTCGGCCAACGTTTTCTAAAGTGTTTCTTAGACTCCTTTTGGCGTAAGAGTTGTTCGTGTGAATAGCGTCCCCTAGTGAAACGCCCCTGCAGTGTTGGTCATGAAATTAGAGCAACACTATCAGAATCGCACCCGTCAAGTGGATGAAGGTCGACTGTGTGGTTTCAGTCTTCCATTGAGCCCATAGCCACTCACTTTAGGTAGAGTCGGTCCAGGACCGTAAAAAAACCGTCGCCTCTGATGGGATTCGAACCCGAGACCTCCCAGCCACTTCTCCGCGACGTTACCATTGCGCCACGGCGGCTTGTTATTTTTGTTTCCATTGCCCTTTTGTGTCTGTCTGCTCGCCCAATATAGTGTGAACCAAAGTACAGAATCGCTTAAAATTGATATGTGGTACATAATATCGAAGGTAATGTGTCTCGTCCATCACCTATTGTAGTGAAGAGCTTTGATAAGTTGTCGCCACTCTCATCGACATCTAGCAGCTGATATATTCCTACTGTCGTTGATGGTGCGGTAGTATAACTATTGGTTTTTGATCAAATGGCTTTTAATCATTGGTTGACATTAGCCTGTCGTAGGGGCCAAAAGTACCATGAGAGATGTGCAACAGATTTTCTACAGTAATGGAAAATCGTGGTACGGTTTAGTCTCTTGTGGAAGACTGTGACTCGATCTTATTATAAATCAGCGTATGTTCGCCTAAAACACATTGTAGTAAAACCATTATGACAACAAATGCAAGACGTTTTGATGCAGCTAATCAAATGAGAAAAACATGCAGTAATATAATCAAACACACTTTAAAGACGTTTTTACGCATTAACAAAAACATTTCCTTCTTAAAAGCTAATGTCACCTTCTTTCTGCTATATTACAAAAACCTTAAACATAAAACGTTTTTGTTATTGAACAGTCTTTTGAAAATGACACTAGGGGGTCTTGGTGATGTATTGATGTGTTCCCCAAAAGCATTTTAGGGAACCTTAACCAAAAAACGCATCTTATATATGATTCTCTCCTTGCTGGCTGCCCACAAAATCTGATTAAATTGCAGAAAGTCCAAAATAATGCTGTTCGCCTCGTCCTGAAATGCCCGAGGACCTCTCATGTTTCTCCTTTGCTTCAATCTCTCCACTGGCTCCCTGTTGAAAAGCGCATTGAGTATAAACTCTCTCTATTATGTTACAAGTCGCTGAATGGTTTGGCCCCATCATATCTCTCTGATCGTCTATCGATTTATACTCCCACTAGACTGCTTCGCTCCTCCTCTGACACTCACGTTCTGCAGATCCCTCGTGTCCGTGCCAGAACTCTTGGCGAACGTTCTTTTTCTTTCCAAGCTCCCTCCTCCTGGAACGGTCTCCCTTCTGCGCTCCGAACCTCAAACAGCCTCTCTTCTTTCAAGTCCTCCCTCAAAACAACTCTCTTCAAAACATAATCTTTCTTCTCCTCCTCCTGCAAAGGTTATCCATTGAGTCATGTGTGTGTGTCCGCGCGTGCGCGCGCGAGCGCGCGCGCGTATGTGTGTGTGTGTGTGTGTGTGTGTGTGTGTGTGTGTGTGTGTGTGTGTGTGTGTGTGTGTGTGTGTGTGTTTTGTTCCAGTGGTGTGTGTGTGTGTGTGTGTGTGTGTGTGTGTGTGTGTGTGTTTGACCTCAAGTTTGTGTGAGTGTTTTGTGTGTTGTCTAGCTTTTCATTTTGTTAGTATTGTTTTTATCATGATTGTAAGCGCTTAGGGCTTTTGTTAAGATTAAGCACCCTAAATATTCATTATTATTATTATTATTATTATGAAAAGTTTTAGTCATGTAAAGAAGGAAATACTCCATAAAATAGCAAACAGAAGTAGAAATTGAACATACGCTTAAACAGTGGCCTTGATCTAGTTCATAGCATTGCATTAAAAGATCTCATGGCAAAACAATTAGGAAAATATATTAACCAAAACTATTCCTTCATAAAAACTAATGTCACCTTCTTTCTGCTGTATTACACAAAAAAATTAAACATAAAACTTTTTTTTTATTGAACAGTCTTTTGAAAATGACATTGGGGGGGTCTTGGTGATGTATTGATGTGTTCCCCAAAAGCATGTTAGGGAACTTTAACAAAAACAACATCTTATATAGGATTAAACGTTTTAGTCATGTAAAGAAGAAAATACTCTATAAAATAGCAAACAGAAGCAGAAATGGAACATACACTTAAACAGAGGCCTTGATCTAGTCCATATTTATTGCATTAAAGGATCTAATGACAACAAACTTGGGAAAAACATTTTCTCAGAATGGTCATTTTGAAACTTAATGTCCCTTTCGTGGTGCTGGTTCACAATTAAAATGCAGAAAATCTTGGAAATCTCTTTTATAACAATTGTGATCCATAGCTGTCAATACTTTTGTCAATAGTTCATCAGCTCTCTTTCATACAAATTGTGATCGATAGCTGTCAATACTTTATGCATGAAGCACATAATTATGATCCACAAATGGGTAATTACATTGCAGAAAATCTCTAAAAATGTGATTATCCCAGTCGCCAATACTTTTGTCAATAGTTTGCTAGCTCATTTAAACTATGCATGAAGCACATAATTATGATCCACAAATGGTCCCTATCTTTATTTGGCTATATCTTTATATTGCTTTTGACACCAACTCATAAAACTCATAAGATGAAATGTCTTTCCCCATACTATCATTGCCAGCTCAAAAATGCTTAACGGATGAATATTTAAATCATCGTTTTTGAAAACTTAAAAAAAACACTTTTGGAGTAAAATTACATATAATAAATGTAACAACTTAATATGCGCACAGTGCGCTTGGGCGTATGCAAACATAGATTGTATTTCAACATAAATTCAAGAACTGAATCTAATAAACAAATTTCAGGAATTATTTGATGTGGTTAGGCGGAAATTGAAAAGTACCTCATTTTCTTTTTCATGTTAGTTTTTATAATAGACATTTGTGACATTTTTCATAGCAAGGGATGCAGTAATAAATCACGTTATAACGGACAGAAAGCTACCACTTTCAGATTGCTATCATATATTTTGGGGGGAAAAGGGGACCCTACAAATGTAAAAAAATAAATGATAGCAATCGCCCCTCACGATGGTAATGAAAACCCCTATTTGGGGGTCTACCTGATGGACTGCATGTTGTAAGAACATTTTGTTAATGACAAACCCTCTCTCTCTCTCTCTCTCTCTCTCTCTCTCTCTCTCTCTCTCTCTCTCTCTCTCTCTCTCTCTCTCTCTCTCTCTCTCTCTCTCTCTCTCTCTCTCTCTCTCTCTCTCTCTCTCTCTCTCTCTCTCTCTCAAATTGTGCAAGTATAAATCATGCATGGTTTGTCTATTTTACTTGGTGATTTGAATGCTGTGTGCCATATTATATACAGATCAGTGTGGCATAGGCCTAAATATTATCCATGTGCCATTTAAATCAATGATTGTACCTTTTCCCGCCTCCAAGCCCTCTCCCCATCACCTTCTTCCTATATTAGTCTTGTACATTGATGATGTATATAGTATTGTGTTATGTTATTTTTGAATATTTACTTTTCTTGAATGCTTTGTAGTAGTAGTATTTGTTACGCAAGCGCTTCATTTTTTTGTATATTTTTTGTAAACCTTTGTTTTGCCTCAGGGCTGAGTGTAAAAAAGCAATGTTTGCTTATCTTATAACCCTGAATAAACAAAATTTCGTTCGTTCGTTCGTTCGTTCGTTCGTTCTCTCTCTATCTATCTGTCTCTACGGCACATCGCACGCAACATCGTATTACATATCGACACATTTGACCTTTTGCATCCAAAACAGTCAGGTTTTAATAATAAATAATAATTAATAATGCTTATACAGCGCATAATCCTGCAAATCAACTCAATGCGCTTTTCACTCACCATTCGTGCAAACATTTCTAACAGACTGGTTCACGTATCCTCACCATACATCTCCTATGAAAATGAATACATTAGAGAATGACAACACACTAACATCCACCTCCCTTCTTGGTTTGAGTTTGAATACAATACTGCAACTTGAAATAAAATCATACTGCCATCGACATACCAATTACATGACTAATTATGATAGACAAATTGTGCAAAAACAAAAATACCCTTCTACCTCATTTACAAGCATTTAAAGTTTACAAAACGTAGACATTCTACATACAAAATACGAATTATAAAATAATTGTAAATACATTTGTTTTACAAGATTTCTGCGATAAAACGCCCCCCCCCCCCCCCTCACACACACACACACACACACACACACACACACACACACACACACACACACACACACACACACACACACACACACACACACACACACACACACACACACACACTAATCAATCATAATATGTCCAAAACAAGTGAGTTTTAAGGGCAGAGCGAAAGGCGGAGATAGAGTCAGATGAGCGGACATGTTGTGGGAGGGAATTCCATAAATGAGGTGCTAAATAGTAGAAGGATCGTTCACCAAACGATTTCGTGTGGATCCGAGGAACCTTGAGTGTGCAGCAGTCAGAGGAAGAATGTAGGGAGCGAGCAGGTGTGTAGACAGTTACTAGTTCGGAGAGATAGACGGGACCAGAGGAGTGAACAGCACCGAAACAAAGGCAAGCTATTTTATACTTGATTCTAGCCTCTACTGGAAGCCAGTGCAAGTTACGAAGATGAGGTGTTATATGATCAGAACGTGGAATCTTGAGAGTGAGGCGTGCTGCACTGTTTTGCAGTTTTTGAACACGTTGCAGGAGATACTGAGGACAGCCACAGAGAAGAGAGTTGCAATAGTCAATGCGGGGAAGAATAAAAGCAGAAATAAGAGTTTTCGTGGCTGCAACAGACAGAAAGTGTCGAACAGCACTGATTCGTCTGAGCTCATAATTGATGGAACGTATGAGATTAATAACCTGTGAATGCATTGTAAGATTTGAATCGAGGGTAACTCCGAGATTCTTTGCTGACTTAGAAAACTGAACACAAGCATTGCCAACACACAAGCATTGCCAACGAATAATAATGACGAGTACACAACAGCACTTTTCGTCGATTTTGCAAAGGCTTTCGACACCATTGACCACTTTCTTCTCCTTCGTAAATTATCAGTTTATAATTTTTCAGCTGCCACTGTTGCACTTATATTTTCGTTTCTAAGCTTATATTTTCCTTTCGGTAGAATAACAAGTGTGTGCCACAAGGTTCAGTTCTTGGCCCTATTCTTTTTTCATTACATGTCAAGGATTTACCCCTTTCTGTTTCGTCCCCATGTGATCTCTTTGCTGATGATACCACGATTCACTCGTCACATAAAAACATAAACACTGTGTATGTAAACTTGCAGGAAAGCGTAAATAAACCCGTTAATTGGACTGACTGTAACCACATGTCACTGAACGCAGCAAAAACTCAACACATCTTAATAACTACGGGACAGAAACGTCAAAACATCCAAGATACCACACTAAATATTTTTGTAAAAAAAAAATAGAACAAGTAAAGTCTGATAAAGTTTTAGGTATAACTATTGATAATAACTTATCCTGGAATGACCGCATCTCTCAAGATGTCAAAGAAAGTCTTTCAGCTATCAAAAATAAAACGTTTTATCATTTACGAAGCTAACAAACATGTCTTTAGTGCACACATCCAATCATTAATAGACTATGCCTCAGCACTTTGGGATTGTGCCAGTGACAAGACATTGAAACCACTTGTCCGCGTTTATAATCGTGCATTAAACCTGGTTCTTTTAAAATCAAGTTCTTTAACTTTGGAAGATTTTAAGGTTCTGAACATTCTACCACTCAAAAGCAGACTGAAATCTAACAAAGGAAGGCTTATGCACAAAATAATGATTGGAATGGCGACTGCTAGGATAACAAATAAATTTCAGTTGAATAATAAGAGACACATACACAAAATGTGTCAATGTGTCTTCATAAACCAAGATTAGATTAATATAAATCCAGTCTGCACTATTCCGGAGGTTCACTGTGGAATGCATTACCCGTGTATTTAAAACGAATATCTAGTCATCCATCTTTCATGAAACAATTCAAGGATTATATTATCACAACTGATTTTTAAATAATTTATCATTACACCTGATGCATGCCTGTTCATCGTCTGTCTACCTATTGTCTGCCAGGTTGTCTGTCTGTCCGCCTCTCTCTCTCTCTCTCTCTCTCTCTCTCTCTCTCTCTCTCTCTCTCTCTCTCTCTCTCTCTCTCTCTCTCTCTCTCTCTCTCTCTCTCTCTCCCTCTCTCTCTCCCCCTCTCATACTTTTTCAAATTCCTTATATTGTCTGTCTGTTGTCCTTAACTCTTCTTACTCTTACATTGCTATTTTGCATGTCTTGTTATTTTGATGATGGTTTTTGAAGGATTGCTTTGATGCTTATGTCATTTATAATGTTTTTGTATTACTTATTTGTTGGTCTGTTAGTTTTCTTGTTTGGCCACAGGGCTGAGTGTAAAAAAAGCAATGCTTATCTCATTACCCTTTATAAATAAATATTCGTTTCGTTTCTCTCTCTCTCTCTCTCTCTCTCTCTCTCTCTCTCTCTCTCTCTCTCTCTCTCTCTCTCTCTCTCTCTCTCTCTCTCTCTCATGTGGGAGGAGAAGGAGGGGGTGGTGAAAGGAAAGAGCAGGTGAAAAGGGAGGATGAAGAAAGATTGTTCACTGAACAATTTTATTTTTATTTTATTTTCATTTTATTTCTAAATAGTTGTCTTTTTGCATTATTGTTTCTTTCATTAAGGGGATACGCGCCTTTTATTTCCCACGATGACAAATGATCAAGACTTTTGTCATAGCATCTACACATACTTCTAAGGTCAAAACTGAAAAGAAAACACAGGGTCACCGTGCTACTTTTCTTGTAATTCGTGGTCGAAATGTGTGTGGGGGGGAGGACAATTGTCGGGTAAAATCAGGTCTACTGAAAACTGGACACTTTTCATACACTTAAGTTATTAAAAACTTTCAATTGATCTTGCCTGATACTGCAACCTATTTAGTTTCAGAATCTATGTCAAATAGTAAGGAAATATAATTTAGTCATTGGGAAATTTAGGAAAATTGTTGCCGTATTGACACATATTTCCCTACATTTTATTGTTCAGATGCCTGTAGAAAGAAACTCAACGATGAAATCATTCTAGTTTTTTTGATAATAGATGAAATAATGTATATTCTCCATACTAAACACGAACAAACAGTGTGTTACCGTGCTTTTACTGAACACCATACACATTTTCACCCCCACCCCTATATTCCACGGGACTCACGTCAAGAGTTATGTCCCTTAATACTTTTCTGTTGACAGTTTTATGAGATTTAAATCTATTTGAATTTGAATCTCTCTCTCTCTCTCTCTCTCTCTCTCTCTCTCTCTCTCTCTCTCTCTCTCTCTCTCTCTCTCTCTCTCTCTCTCTCTCTCTCTCTCTCTCTCTCTCTCTCTCTCTCTCTCCCAGGGTCATATCTCCTGATATGCTAGATGCTTATGCCGATATTAGTATGTAATAATTTCATTTTATTAATTTAATTCTATTTGTTAACTATTCGCCTACAATGTGCCTAATTATGTTAGAAATATTGTCCTCAATTTAATGCAAATTGTTGCCTGTTACATACCCTAGATGATGAATGTATATATATTGCCCTGTTATATAATGTGTGTTTCCTTTATATACATGCGCGCAAGTGTGTAAGTATGGTTGCATGCTTGTATGCACGCGCGAGTATTTAAAATTATGCAACTGTTATAATCCCATATTTCAGCCTATCTATGTTTCATAATATCAACTGCTTTGCTACCTTTGTATTCAGCTCTGTATGCGTAATAGTATGCCTTGCCATGTTTGTCTTTTGTGTTAAGTAACTTTGGAAGATTTTAAGGTTCTGAACATTATACCACTCAAAAGCAGACTGAAATTTAACAAAGGAAGGACAGATTGGAAGAATAGGCGTTGCCTAAAATCTATATCCTTGAAAAATAAAGATTAAGTTTTCAAGTTTTCAAGTTTTCTCTCTCTCTCTCTCTCTCTCTCTCTCTCTCTCTCTCTCTCTCTCTCTCTCTCTCTCTCTCTCTCTCTCTCTCTCTCTCTCTCTCTCTCTCTCTCTCTCTCTCTCTCTCTCCCCCCCCCCCATAGATAGGATTAGGTTTGATTTTGTCACATATGTGTTTCTTTCTAAATGTGTGCACGTTAAAGATGAGTATGTAGAATAGGATTTGGTTTTTTTTTTTGTCATGTACGTGTATGTGTTTATGCTTTGATTTGTGCATGCAAAATATGAGTATTTACAGTGGTTTTAGGCTGGATTTTATCATCTGTATTTGTTTAAATTTAAATTGTGCATGTTAAAGACGAGTATGCAAAGTAGGTTTAGGCTTAATTTCGTCATTGTATGTGCTTAGTTTTTAATATGTGCATACACATTATAAAAACTGGAATAGGTTTGCTTTTGTCACGTGTGTGTATTTACTTCTTAATTTGTGCATGTTAAGTATGAATAATGTAATATAGGAATATGTTTGATTTTGTTATGTGTACACATATTTACACTTAAAATTGTGCATGTTAATTAAGATGAGTAGGTAAAGTAGAGCTAGGTTTGATTTTATTGCATGCATGATTGTCCGTTCAAATAAGTACATTTTTAAGATGAGTATGTAAAGTATGATTAGGATTGGTTTTAATATGTGTTTGTGCACTTCTAAATTTGTGCATGTTAAAGATGAGTATGAAAAGTACGTAGGATTATTTTGGTTTTGTTCTCCGTGAGTATGTGCTTAGGCCTACTCTTAATTTATGAACGTTCAAAATGAGTATAGTTAATAATATTAGGTTTTATTGTGTTATTGTTGTGCTACTATATAGGGTTGTATTTTGCATTGTCTGTGCTTATTTTCCTTTTCCATTTCAACTTTTTTATTTGTGGTTGTTGTTTTTTTAGAGGGCTGGATGTAAAAAAAAGCATGTTATTGCTTATTCTATTACCCTCTATAAATAAAATTCATTCAATTCAATTCAATTCAATTCAATTCTCAATCTCTTCTCTCTCTCTCTCTCTCTCTCTCTCTCTCTCTCTCTCTCTCTCTCTCTCTCTCTCTCTCTCTCTCGCTCTCTCTCTCTCTCTCTCTCTCTCTCTCTCTCTCTCTCTCTCTCTCTCTCTCTCTCTCTCTCTCTCTCTCTCTCTCTCTCTCTCTCTCTCTCTCTCTCTCTCTCTCTCTCTCTCCTTTTCGCTTGCTGGTTTGCTCGATTTTCTTTTGATATTTTGGGGGGAGGGGGGCAGGAACACATTCTGCCCCCCCCCCTCCCCCCTCCTCTGAGCCAGACCCCTCACCCCACCCCAACTGACCACTTGGAACTACCCCCTCCCCTCTTCCATGACTGGCTGATCCGCCCCCAAACATGGTTGTATTTTTATGTCTTTTTGTTGTCTCCTTTCAATTCACAGCATGTCTTCTTCCATTCATAGGTGGTTTTTTATTGTTGATTAAGATTATGGTTAAAACTACCAATCATAAAGTGTTTCTGTAGCATTTATTAAGACGTGTAGCTATCCATTCACCTTGTCTGTGCGCTTGCGCTCCCCTCACCCCCGGTTTGTTGGCAACCTTGCCACCCCCCCCCAACCCCGCTTCCCCCTCCCACTCACATGTGTCTTCCACATCCTGACGTGTCTATGTTAGTGTGATAACACTGTGTTTGCCATATCATGACGTGTCTGTGTTAGTGTGATGACACTGTGTCTTCCATATCATGACGTGTCCGTGTTAGTGTGATAACACTGTGTTTGCCATATCATGACGTGTCTGTGTTAGTGTGATAACACTGTGTTTGCCATATCATGACGTGTCTGTGTTAGTGTGATGACACTGTGTCTTCCATATCATGACGTGTCCGTGTTAGTGTGATAACACTGTGTTTGCCGTATCATGACGTGTCTGTGTTAGTGTGATGACACTGTGTCTTCCATATCATGACGTGTCTGTGTTAGTGTGATAACACTGTGTTTGCCATATCATGACGTGTCTGTGTTAGTGTGATGACACTGTGTCTTCCATATCATGACGTGTCTATGTTAGTGTTCACGCTATATTTGCCATATCCTGACGTGTCCGTGTTAGTGTGGTGACACTGTGTCTTCCCTGTCCTGACGTATCCAGGCAACGCCAGCTACCACACCAGTGTCAATGACCCTGAACCCGACGAAACCGCGGGCAGTGACGTCTCTGTATCGATGACAAGCGAGACAAGCGACCGGACGAGTGAAGAGCCTAGCACCTACACCAGTGGCGACACCTCGGGATGGTTCTCCTGACTGTCCTGTCCATAAGCAAAATCGCCTCTTGATGATGTGGGATCCCAGTATTTAGTGCTGTCATTGACGTGAGATTCCAGTATTTAGTGCTGTCATTGACGTGAGATTCCAGTATTTAGTGCTGTCATTCTAACATTCGCCCATTGATGATGTGGGATTCCAGTATTGAAAGCATTCATTGATGTGGGGTCCCAGTATTTAGAGCTGTCATTGTGAAAATCGCCCATTGATGATGTGGGATCCCAGTATTTAAAGCATTCATTGATGTGGGTCCCAGTATTCAGAGTTGTCATTCCTAAAATCGCCCATTGATGTGGGTCCCAGTATTAAAAGTTGTCATTCCTAAAATCGCTTATTGATGTGGGTCCCAGTATTCAGAGTTGTCATTCCTAAAATCGCCCATTGATGTGGGTCCCAGTATTCAGAGCTGTCATTCCTAACATCGCCCATCGCCCAGTATTCAGAGCTGTCATTCCTAAAATCGCCCATTGATGTGGGTCCCAGTATTAAAAGTTGTCATTCCTAAAATCGCCCATCGCCCAGTATTCAGAGCTGTCATTCCTAAAATCGACCATTGATGTGGGTCCCAGTATTCAGAGATGTCATTCCTAACAACTCGACTATTGATGTGGGTCCCAGTATTCAGAGCTGTCGTAACAACTCGACCATTGATGTGGGTCCCAGTATTCAGAGATGTCGTAACAACTCGACCATTGATGTAGGTCCCAGTATTCAGAGATGTCGTAACAATTCGCCCATTGATGTGGGTCCCAGTATTCAGAGATGTCGTAACAACTCGACCATTGATGTGGGTCCCAGTATTCAGAGATGTCGTAACAACTCGACCATTGATGTGGGTCCCAGTATTCAGAGATGTCGTAACAACTCGACCATTGATGTGGGTCCCAGTATTCAGAGATGTCGTAACAATTCGACCATTGATGTGGGTCCCAGTATTCAGAGATGTCGTAACAATTCGCCCATTGATGTGGGTCCCAGTATTCAGAGATGTCGTAACAACTCGACCATTGATGTAGGTCCCAGTATTCAGAGATGTCGTAACAACTCGACCATTGATGTGGGTCCCAGTATTCAGAGATGTCGTAACAACTCGACCATTGATGTGGGTCCCAGTATTCAGAGATGTCGTAACAATTCGACCATTGATGTGGGTCCCAGTATTCAGAGATGTCGTAACAATTCGACCATTGATGTGGGTCCCAGTATTCAGAGCTGTCGTAACAACTCGACCATTGATGTGGGTCCCAGTATTCAGAGATGTCGTAACAATTCGCCCATTGATGTGGGTCCCAGTATTCAGAGATGTCGTAACAACTCGACCATTGATGTGGGTCCCAGTATTCAGAGATGTCGTAACAACTCGACCATTGATGTGGGTCCCAGTATTCAGAGATGTCGTAACAACTCGACCATTGATGTGGGTCCCAGTATTCAGAGATGTCGTAACAATTCGACCATTGATGTGGGTCCCAGTATTCAGAGATGTCGTAACAATTCGCCCATTGATGTGGGTCCCAGTATTCAGAGATGTCGTAACAACTCGACCATTGATGTAGGTCCCAGTATTCAGAGATGTCGTAACAACTCGACCATTGATGTGGGTCCCAGTATTCAGAGATGTCGTAACAACTCGACCATTGATGTGGGTCCCAGTATTCAGAGATGTCATTCCTAAAATCGCCCATTGGTGTGGAAACAAGATCACCTAGCACCCTCTTTCCCTTTAGGCTCTCTTCTAGAGTGCCATCTTTAGCTGAGTAAACCAGGTTGTGGGATTCAGTTTTACTCAACATTATTTTGTGTGTGATTTTCACTCCTCTGAACTTTTTCTGATCATAAAACGTTTGTAAATTCCAATCCTCTGAACTTTTTCTGATCATAAAACGTTTGTGAATTTCACTCTTCTGAATTTCTTCTGAACATAAAACTGTTTTGTGTGAATTTCATTCCTCTGAACGTTTTCTGAACATAAAACATTTGTTTGTGAATTTCAATCATCTGAACTTTTTTGTAACATAAAACGTTTGTGAATTTCGCTCCTCTGAACTTTTTCTGAGCATAAAGCTTATGTGAATTTCACTTCTCTGATACTTTTTTTAAAACATAAAACTTATGTGAGCTGCTCTCCTCTGAGCTTTTTCTGATCTTAAAACGTTTGTGAATTTCACTCCTCTTTCTGAACATAAAACTTTTTTGTGAATTTCAATCCTCTTAACGTTTTCTGAACATAAAACGTTGATGAATTTCACTCCTCTGGGCTTTTTCTGGTAATACATGTAATAATAATAATAATAATTGTACATTTATATAGCGCTTTACCTCAGATGAGCCCAAAGCGCTTTACAATCAATTTTTCATCAACAAATAGACAACAAAAACAGCATTCAAGAATGACACCAACCAGCAACAACGCATACATACAAAGCAACTCTCTCTCTCTCTCTCTCTCTCTCTCTCTCTCTCTCTCTCTCTCTCTCTCTCTCACATGTACACACACACACACATTTAACAACACTGACTCGTTCATCCCCCATTCAGTAAGCACACATCAACTGAGCCGCACGGACTGACCACATACACCAACACATACAGAAACACCCTCACACACACGTACGTACGCACGCAGACAGACAAACACACACACACACACACACACACACACACACACACACACACACACACATGCGTGCACACACAACCCACAGAACCAAAACACACACAAGCACACATGTATGCTCACACACAATAAAACGTATGTGAATTGCTCTCCTCTGAACTTTTACTCAACATTAATATTTTGTGAATTTAATTTTCTCTGAACTTTTACTAAACATTAAAAGTTTGTAAATTTCACTCCTCTGAACTTTTACTCAACATTAAAATGTCAATTTCTCTCCTCCAAACTTTTTTTTGTCGTAAACCTTTGGTGAGTTTCGTTCCTCTCAGCTTTTACTTAACTTTAAACTATTGTGAAGTTCACTCCATGAATCTTTTACAACACACTTCTGAATTTTACTTCTTTGAACTTTTACAACGCACCTCTCAATTTCAGTCCATTGAATCTTTACATATATACAACACTCCTAGATCCTCTGAATTTCACTTCACTGAACGTTTACTACACAGCTCTGAATTTCAGCCCACTGTGTTTTTACTACACGTTTTGTTCAGAAGAAGTTCAAATGACTGAAATACGCATCCTGTTTTCCTCGGCTAAATTTCTGTTCTAAAAGGTACAGCAGTCACTCTTCTTCAATCTATTATTTGTTGGTTTCACCATTGTATTTGTTGTTGTTGTCATACCCTGGCTTAAAGACTCCAGGGATCATTCCAATAGCCGAAGCACTTAAACACTATGGTACAAATGCACCAGCCAGGGATGAGAACATTACGTGTGTGGCCGTTTTTGATTACCCTGCCACGTGGGCAGCCACACTCCGACTTCGGAGGAACCTTTGTATATTCTTTTAGTTTTATCTAGACTCCTCGCTGCTTTTTGTTACCACACATGAACCTTTAAAGGTTTACACGCACAAACTCACAAAATATACATACACTGACATATAACACTTACGTACACACATTACACAGATATATGCACACACATAGACACATATATACACTCACGCATACGTATATACATGTACGCATACATGCATGCATACATACATACTCATGCACACATACATACATGTACACATACATGCATGCATACATACATACACACATGCATACATATATGCACGTACAGCCCCCTCCCACACACACACATACACATGCATGCTCGCACGCACGCACGCCAGCACCCCCCCTCTTACACACACACACACACACACACTCTCTCTCTCTCTCTCTCTCTCTCTCTCTCTCTCTCTCTCTCTCTATCGCTCTCTCTCTCTCACTCTCTCTCTCTTACAAATAATTGAGAGATGCATCTTTGGAGATTTTTAATGAAATAAATCCAACAAGAATGTTTTGTTTTCGGAAAATGTTGATATCATTTGCCGTTCTGAATAAACAAATTTAAGTCACTTGGAAATTATGTTGCAATTGTGCGTGTGTGTGTGCAGTCAGCTGACGACAGACAGACTGCGAACCATGCGAACATGTTTGCTGTACGTAACAGCAAAAGCGTGCACAACATGGCTAACACAATGATTTCATATGTCCAAGGTCTATGATAATCACCTTGATTTTGACCTTAGTAGGTACACATTATGCGGAGTTACCCTATAATGCAACTATGCAGCAGGTTTGGGCATCGTGTTTCTTACCATCTGACAGATATGGCCACTAGAATAAATGTACGATTCGAAGGTGAAACTTCAAGGTCAAGGTAATCGTATTTATAGATTTTTCTACTGAACCATTTGTAAGCAGCGATCCACCACCACACAACATTTTAAATGACTGCATCCGCCGGTTCGCGAAATAGAGTCTCGGTGATCAAACCCCGTAATTTGCATACCCGCACAAACCGGTGCACACACAGACGGAGACAGCCAAAATGCTTATATCATAGCAATTTAATAGGAGAACGTTCTGAAGAAGAAAACCTGCATTGAAAAATGTCACAAAATTGGCGATATATTGACGATTTCTTGTAGGGGAAGACGGGGTAAAAAGCGCATGGGCGGGTAAGAAGCCCACCCCAATTATCTCATGAAATAAAGAAAATTTCAGTCAAATTTGCCCATGAGACGAATGCTAGACATTAACGCTCGTCTCATGGGCAAAATGAGACTGAAATTTGCTTCATTTCATGAGATAATTGGGGTGGGCTTCTTACCCGCCCATGCGCTTTTTACCCCGTCTTCCCCTAAGTGTTCAAACCCCGTAACTACCAACTACCAAAGATATTCTAAAATGGTAAGATGAACTAGGGGAAGACGGGGTAAAAAGCGCATGGGCGGGTAAGAAGCCCACCCCAATTATCTCATGAAATAAAGAAAATTACAGTCAAATTTGCCCATGAGACGAATGCTAGACATTAACGCTCGTCTCATGGGCAAAATGAGACTGAAATTTGCTTCATTTCATGAGATAATTGGTGTGGGCTTCTTACCCGCCCATGCGCTTTTTACCCCGTCTTCCCCTACTTAAAAGCTCGGCGAACCGGGCTGATAGAGTTATCGTTAGTGGCGACAGTACACGTTTTCACAGTGGAGGCTATCCAAAAACTCAGACTGGAACTTGAACGGAGAATTCAACTGGCCTATCGACGTGTAAAATGTGTCCTGTTTAAAAGGGACATAACCAGTGTTTCTGTCCTCACTACTCATATAGGGAAAAGAGACCGGATGCTTATCTTCCCCTATACAGTCTTTGCAACTACAACGTTCACTGCCAAACTATATAGAAATCACCAGTAAAATTGCTAAATGAATAACCCCTATAAATCGAAATGTTGACATAATAAATTATGCTGAGCTTTTTGTTTTGCTTCTTCTCCCCTCAGATCTAACCCCTATGAGAGATATTGCAACTTTTAATGACTGTGTGTTGCTTTGTTGGGTAAAGGTAAAGATGTGCCACCCCCTCTGCATTTCTCGGTTAATTCTATTTGTCCGTTTTTGCCTTTCTTACCATACATAAAGCTGTATTTTAGGAACATTTTTAGCTAATAACCTTTTTGGAATACTAACCCTAGCCCTAACCCTAGCCCTAAACCTAACCCTACCCCCCACTATGTACTGCAGTACACCGCGATTTGTCACAGTTGTGGATCGTTGCGTTTTGGGCTTAACACCCATGTCATTAAAAGGCATCAACTCAAATTAATTTTGCGAGGTAAAGATAGGCCTAAAGTTAGACGTGTCACAGAGGAATTCCCAAAATGCCAAAACAAATCTCTTCACAGTTAAGTTTAATCGTATTTTTTGGCTAAAAAACGGCTGGCGGCGAAAGGGTTAAAACAACTTAACATCTATTATTCATGCACTAACCACACACACACGCACACGCGCGCACACGCACACACACACACACACACGCGCACGCACGCACATACGCACGCACGCACGCACGCACGCACGCACGCACGCACGCACACACAAACACACACACACACACACACACACTGAAAAACAAATCAACTGAATCAACGGTCATTTTCTAAGAAGAGAGCGGGATGAGAGAAGCGGGGATTGGGGGAGAGGAGGGGGGGGGGGAGGTAGGCAGTGCATTTATTCTGCGAAAAACACGTGCAAATGAACTTCCGCTCTCCAGTGTGTGTAGTATGCAAATTGGCCGTTGGGAATTGTGAGTGAGTACGGCCATTTGTCAACTGAGCCTCGGTGCGAGCAGCGCGTCAAATCATCAGCTCCAGCCGTGCTCACCGAACTCTTGACTTTCACCCTTCTGTTCGAGGCATGGTCAACCCTCGGACAATTAACACGTCATCGTCTTGCGTACGACATCTTTAATCTCTTTCAAAAGGTAAGCATTAGCAGCTTGTAAAAAAAAATGCTTTTTCTTATTTCAGATAGACCCCTATATTAGTTTTGAAGTGTTCTGGATCTGAATCTGGATTTGTACGTCGAAGGAGCCTATGAAAGCTATAAACTCGACGGAAATTGGGAAAGCGGAATGAGAGTTTTAACTATATTAATTTATTTTTTGAACTTTTTAAAAACTGTCTGGTGGTATTGACAGTATATATTACAGTTGGCCATAGGCTTTTTTTGTAGTATCCAGGCTGGACCAATCAGACTAGGGAAGCGCTCACCGGGGACAAACCCCGACCCCGATCGGTGTTTCCATTTGTCAAAAGCGGTTCGCTAAACACTAAAACATTAGTACCAAAACAATTATTTATCTTTATTTTTGTCGAATATTATTGTATGCGTAAACGCAACCAATATTTGAGTTTATTTGCGTTCATTCCCCCAGATACATTTTTCAATAACAGCCGCAAAATCTTCAGCCTGATGAAGTTCGCCGATTGACGGGAACAAGAATATTGGGCCCCTACCAATTGCAATGATGGGGACAATTGATAGGCCGCGAGGCCTAGGCTGTTTGCCAGTCCGCTACCTGCCTACCAATACCTACAACACGAACATAATAATTGCAAAACTAATGAAAAGTTGACATTTTAGAACGATTCCTTTTTGTTCCCGCCACGGGCACAATTTTAATGATTTCTGTTTTTCTCAGACGGTGAAAACAGTAATGTTCAAAACCGGCATCACACTATCCACCTATCCAACCTAGTCGGATGAAAATGGTTGTGACCTTTCCACAGTTTACCGTTCTTTTGACAGAGAGAGTGTCGTATGCAAAAAAAGTAGCATCGTGTAAATACTTCGCTCGCTACTATGAGTTAGCATTTGCGACATTAAGGATGAACGGCAAATTTCACTTTTTCCGTATTTGAAACACTTTTCCGTACTCAAATCGTTCATATTTCATGACATTACGGAAAAAAGTGAAATTTAAAAAAATTCGCTCAATGTCGCAAATGCCGCAAATGCTAAGTCTCATAGTAGCGAGCGAAGTATTTACACGATGCTACCTTTTTGCATACGACACCGAGTAGAAATAAATGCAAATTCTGGTCGGATGAAAGTCTTCCCACCAGGTCGGAAGGAATTGGCGACTGCACCATGTACTTCCAACTCGCTCAGTTGTGGGGGGGGATACAGCTGTTGGTGTGAATGAAGTCGGCACATGGCCACATTCAAGTAGCTGAAGTTCACAACTGAAAGTTTCTTCCAACCAAAAGGTTGGATAGTGCGAGGCGGTTTTTATTGCTCCGCCCAGCAGAGGGAGCTAGGATAATGATGTAGTTGAGCCCCCCTCCCAATGTTTGCATTGTGAAAACTTTCACCGATAAATATATTGTCATTGGCAAAATCCTCATTTTTCGCGGGTAAAGATGACGGAAAAATCCACCCGTTTTGCTATTTTCAGTCATAAAAGGTTCTCCATTAGGGGCGGAAACGTGGATATTGGCTTCTGCAACGAACACCTTTTGCCTTGGTGGGTGGGGGAATATGGTTCAGTACTGACCAAACAAGGCGATAACTCTCGCCAATAACCCTACGAGGCCACTAAATGGCTGCCTTTCGCAGGAGTGAATGTCCTTGTCAGTACTGACCAGCAAGGGCATCACTCTCACTGTCAATGGCGTTAATAACCCTAGTTGCAGAGGCCTATACTATAGCCGTCATTTGGGGGAAAGGAGTATGGGGAGGATCAGCCTAAGGTTATCTTGATAAAACTGAACGAAGCAGACTTTTGAGATTGAGGGTCGTAAACATGTGGGGGCGGAAGTTTAAAAGTACAATCTTTTCGCGAAACTTGGAAGGAGACGAATGTGCTACGAAAGATGATAATAAAAGGAGGGGTAAAAGTCTTTCGGATGAGACGATAAACCGAGGTCCCGTGTGCCCATGCACTTAGCATACGTTAAACCCAGTGGCAACGAAAAAGTTGTCATTTGGTAAAAATTTACCCCCCCCCCCCCCCCCCTCATCAGTGACAAAAATCGCATGCCAAAAAAAAATTGGGTGGCGCGCCTCTGGCTGCGACGCGCTCTCCAGGTGGGAGCAACCCGAATTTCACAGAGACGCCTCTGTGATTATAAAGTACCTAATACCTAATAAAAAGATCATTGGTAATATTCACATTTCTTCCCGTCAAGAACGATCATTTGTAACAGAAAATAACTCGATGAAGAAAATGTAAACGTATTCTCTCAACCCATACAGTTTCTACTCACTCGTAGCTTTCGCCAAGCGTCCGCCTGGCTTCCTCAATGACACAACCCATTGCTTTTTCAGTCAACAGATTATCTTTCTTGACTGGAAGAAATGTGAATATTACCGAAAAGATTTAGTATAGTCAAAGATTCTAAAAGGGTAAGATGGACTACTTAAGAGTTTCGGCGAACCGGGCTGATAGAGTTATCGTTAGTGGCGACAGTACACCATTCACAGTGGAGGCTATCCAAAAACTCAGACTGGAACTTGAACGGAGAATTCAACTGGCCTATCGACGTGTAAAATGTGTCCTGTTTAAAAGGGACATAACCAGTGTTTCTGTCCTCACTACTCATATAGGGAAAAGAGACCGGATGTTAGTTTTTTCTTTTCAGTGTCTTTGGTATAGTTACTACTTATTTACTGCTTATAATCTTGAAAATGTTGGAGGAGAGAAGGAAGAAGAGAGGAAGAATCTTTTTGTTAAAAAATCAAATATTCAAGAGAATGTTGCATTCTACCATGTCCACATAAACGACAGATTTGCATATCGCACATAATATATGATGGAACTGTTAGATCTAAGCCAAGAATGCTCGCGTGTACAATGCACACTCATCACACGGGTTTCCAGACAACTTGGGTATTTGGTACTTTATAGTCACAGAGGCGTCTCTGTGAAATTCGGGTTGCTCCCCCCTCCACCACCACCCGGAGAGCGTGTCGCAGCCAGAGGCACGCCACCCAAGTTTTTTGCATGCGATTTTTGTGTGACTGATGAGTAAGGAAAGGGGGGGTGGGAGGGGGTACATTTTGACCAAATGACAACTTTTTCGTTGCCTCTGGGTTTAGCATGCGCTAAGTGCATGGGCACACGTGACCTCGTCTCATCCGAAAGACTGCACGTTCAGACCGTACGGCCTAGTGTAGAGCGAGTGGAAAATCCCCTGTAGGGCCTACCCAGGTTCGAACTCGGGTTCATTGTATACGAGGCGAACGCGTTACCTCTGTGCCACTCTAGACTTAGGGGGTTGAAAAGGAAATATTGCCCGTTTTCACATTTAGGGCCATTTAAATTAAGGGAGGTCATTCAATGACACGAAAGAACAAGAAAAATAAATGCTGCTCTTTCTAGCAATGGGTGAATGTTCTCTTACTAATAATTGTGTGGTGTTTGCAACCAACAAAAAACATAGTGCAAACAAATTAATTATTTAATAATTTAAAAGGCGATAAAGACATTTGAATTAATGATTGTAGAAATGTGTGAAGTGCCTTAACCCCCCTCCTCTCCCCCCATCCCCCCCTCTCTCTCTCCCCTCTCTCTCTTCTCTCTCCCTCTCCTTCTCTCTCTCTCTCCTCTCTCTCATTCTCTCTCTCTCTCCCCCCTCTCTCTCTCTCTCTCTCTCTCTCTCTCCCTCTCTCTCTCCCTCTCTCTCTCTCTCTCTCTCTCTCTCCCTCTCTCTCCCTCTCTCTCTCTCTCCCTTCTCTCTTCTCTCTCTCTCTCCCCCTCTCTCCCTCCCTCTCTCTCTCTCTCTTCCTCTCCCCCTCTCTCTCTCTCTCTCTCTCCTCTCTCTCTCTCTCTCTCTCTCTCTCTCTCTCCTCCCCTCTCTCTCTCTCTCTCTCTCTCTCTTCTCTCCCCCCTCTCTCTCTCTTACAGAAAAACAAAGCTGTACATGAAATACCAGATGCTATAAGAATATGCCATTCCTGTGAAGTCGGAGTGTGGCTGCTCACGTGATTGGGTAATCAAAGGCTGTCACACACGCAATGTTCTCATCCCTTGCTGGTGCATTTGTACCATAGTGTTCAAGTGCTTCGGCTGTTGGGATGATCCCTGGAGGCTTTTAGCCAGGGTATTCACAACCAATAAAACATAAACACAAGGGCATAACGAGCGGCAGATATGTCCTTTGCTTACGCCCTGTGCCTGCCCCGCCCTGTACCTCCCTTTTTCTCACATCTTACCCATAATTGGTGGGGTGTACACCCTTAACACTGAGACAAAGGACAAAAAACAAAACAAAAGCATACACGAACGAATAATGTGATCGTAGATCGGCAAAGGACAATAAACCGATGGGTGAATGCCAGAACTGCCCATCTGTGCTCTTTATTCCTTTTGAGATAGACCGTTCTGGCAGGCACCCGTCGAAGGAACATACATTAACCCTTTCACCGCCAAAGTCGCATTTTAGCACCACAGTGATTTAACACCTATGTCACTAAAAGGCATCAAATTGGGTCAAATTATCCAAAGACCCTATTGTCTTAGTTTTAGGAAGTAAGGATAGACCTTATTTTCATAATGTCACAGAAGAATCCCCAATACTGCAGATGGATTCGGTTCTCTACCAAGGTAAATGTAATGGACATGTTGGGCTGAACTATGGCTGGCGATGAAAGGATTAATTTCCCAGGTGTGTAAATCTTTTAATCTGTCTCCCCGTTGCAGGTTCCACGGACACGGGGTCGTTGTGATTCGGTTCAGTTCCACCATGGCCCCGACCTGTCTGGCCAATGTGTGCACTCCGCAGGCGGGACTGACCGTGGGGGATGTCGTCGATGATGTGCACGGTGGCCACCACCACCACCACCACCACGCCCGGGCCTGTTGGCTGTGCTGGTGGGTTTCTAGTCAATAGAGGCAGTGTTAGTAGTAAACTGAGCCCAAAAGATTAAGCAACCCCCTAACAATGGTGCGGACATTACCCACAACGTTATCTGCACATGCACAAAGTTAAAGTAGGCATGTGGCTCAGTAAATAGATAGGCTGAATGTGTATTGATTTACAACAAAAAATGTACAAATCACTCCCCCAAAAAAATTGTATTTTGCAAAACGAACAACCACTCATTGGTTCAAACCACGCTGCTTTGCAGGACGGGAAGGAAGAGCTAGTGACTGCTATGAACCTTAAATGCTTCAATGAGATTCCCTCTCCTTCTTTCTCTAAAGGGTTATTGAAACTGGGATATCGTTGCTATATGTATTTATTTAGGCGATTTGCTACAGCGCTTATCCTCAGATATACCCCCCCCCTCTCGACGCCCCCAATGCCTTTCTATGCAAACAATGTATGAAACCATCCCCACCCCTCCCACCCCAACAGTATTGTGTTTGCATGATCTTAAGGAGGGAGGAAAGGGTGGGATCTAGGAGGGTCTGTTTTGAAGATGTGGGGTTTAAATTAAAAATAATAAAACTTGCTTTTTTTTCTGAACTGTCCAGGCTTGCACGGGGGTCCAGACGACGGAACGCGGGATGACGTTTCATTGACAGTTTCCGCCGTGACTAATTTACTTCTGCGACGTGTTGATGGGTCCTGAAATGGGTCGCTCCTAAATGACCCCTTGGCCAATGTCAAGGACTGGACTGGACCAGCTGGTCTCCATCCTCAATACATCCCTCAAATACAAAGCATCAAGATCATGCCAAAGTTGGTGTATGCACAAAGAAAGGAGAACGGCTCTCTGAAGGAGGGTGTCGCTGGATGGGCACAGAGGAGACGCAATCGATGGAAAGAACTGCTCGTATTACGCAGAAGACCTCGACTGCTTTGCTCGTATCTTTACAGACGGTTCTCTGGAGGAGAATGTCGCCTGGGCATCTCCTATGTTGTCGTGAAAACTGGAGCCACGTCGAGGAAGCGAAGGGACCTGCTTACTACGGCGACGAATAATTCAGCTGTAGTGACGTGGAACAAAAACGTTTGTTGCCCAGAAAAGTGGATCCACAATCGAGGAGAACGGATCTCATCACGGAGGAAGGCATCAGCTGCTAGGATGTGGGAGTGTTTGCCGTCCCCCAAGCCCTCTCCTGACAACAACTGTCCACCAACTCCAGAGCTGAAGCCAGTGCCTTGCTCTCTGAAGGCCTTCTCCTGACTCTCCAAGACCGCCCCCAAACTTTACTACGGCATCCATCTTCCTCTTCACAGACAGCGTGCTCATCTAGACGAAGGTGAGTACTGTGTATGTCGCTCACGCGATGTAGAATGCACCCCATTGTAATAGTCTGTGGGGCCATGTCTGTGGGGCCATATTCCCATTGTAATAGTCTGTGGGGCCATGTCTGTGGGGCCATATTCCCATTGTAATAGCCATGTCTGTGGGGCCATATTCCCATTGTAAGTCTGTGGGGCCATGTCTGTGGGGCCATGTCTGTGGGGCCATATTCACGTTTAGCCACGTAAGAGCAGCAACCTGTTATCCCCCACCCTGCCTGGTCCCGTGTCTACTACGGGATGTGCGACGTCATTGATGTCATAACTTTTGGTGTCATAGCCCAGGAGAGATGGTTGTTGGTTTAAGCAAGTCAGGAAAGATATATCTAGACCATTTTCTTATTTTCCATATGTGTGACCCCGCAGCACGAAAGGGACATTGTCAAACTGACCATTCTGAGAGAATTATACATGTGAAAACTTCAGACAATGCTCTTCCTACTAATACAAGAACCATTATTGTATGGCTTTTCCTTCCAGAGTTATGAGCACTTAAAGTTAGTAGGGTGAGCACTGGCCATTTTGAGAAAACAGTCTAAAGTCTACCCTAGCTGATGAAAATACATCATTAAAGCACTTATAAGACCATTTAGAGACCATAGAAAAGATTATCCTTTTTAAATATGAAAGATAAGATGTTAGAGAACGCGAACATACCCATGACTCAAACTTTACAACAGATTTTTGACTTCCCAAGCCTATTGTGAGAAACTAGCCCAGGTGACTTAATGCCCCTGTTGTGGTGCTGGGTCACATATATAAAAGATGATCTTTAACCAGCCTCAAAATGTCGGAAAGCCCGATTTCGCTGATTTATGCAGGTGTACTAATTCTGTGAGACCAAAGAACGTTTTGATTGAGTTATTGGGATTTGATTTCAGGCCCAAAGACAAGCCCAGCTGAGCAGTTCTCCCCTCTGCAGCCATGTCCATCCAGCCACATCAGCATCTCAGCCGTCTGCGGTCAGCATCAGCATGTCCGCTGGCATCTCCTACGAGCTCCAATGTAGCCATGTGCTCTCTGCATCGCCGAACTTCTATTCGTCTGAAGCATGTCTGCACCATCCGTGGAGCCAGCATTGCTTACAAGGTAAGTTTATTGTCTCATTGTTCTCATTTGATTTCGTTGAGTTTTTTTGGGGGTTCTATTAGTGCTTCTCTCTATCTATCTCTCTCTCTCTCTCTCTCTCTCTCTCTCTCTCTCTCTCTCTCTCTCTCTCTCTCTCTCTCTCTCTCTCTCTCTCTCTCTCTCTCTCTCTTCCCTCCAGTCTGCTCTGCCTTGCATGCATTGAATAATTATTTGCCTTTTTATCATTACATGCTTCATGAATTATCTCAGTAAGGCCTGTTCATTTATGTGCTCATGCATATGTATGTGCTTGTGCGTGTGCGTGCACGTTGAGCTTTGTTGCTAGTTCTGAATGGTCATATTAAAATTTGGGTCCAATAATTCCCAAAATGGTGTTCTTTTTAAAGGTGGCCCCCCCCCCCCCTCCTTCTTCACTTCAGACGTCAACTCTTCTTCAGACGTCCGCTCTTGACTTCAGAATTCAACTCTTCACTTCTGACGTCACCTCTTCACTTCTGACATCCCTCTTCACTTCTGACAACTATTCACTACAGACATCGCCTCTTCACTTCTGACGTCAGCCCTTCACTTCAGACGTCACCTCTTCACTTCTGACGTCGCCTCTTCACTTCTGACGTCACCTCCTCACTTCTGACATCGCCTCTTCACTTCTGACAACTATTCACTACAGACATCGCCTCTTCACTTCTGACGTCAGCCCTTCACTTTAGACGTCACCTCTTCACTTCTGACGTCGCCTCTTCACTTCTGACGTAACCTCTTCACTTCTGACGTCGCCTCTTCACTTCTGACGTAAACTCTTCACTTCTGACGTGAACTCTTCACTTCAGACGTCAACTCTTCACTTCAGTCAACTCTTCACTTCAGACTTCGATTTTTCCTCAGACGTCCGCTCTTCACTTCAGACGTCAACTCTTCACTTCAGATGTCAACTATTTCTTCAGACGTCAGCTCTTCACTTCAGACAGATCTTCACTTCTGACGTCAGCTCTTCTTCTTCAGACGTCAACTCTTCTTCTTCAGACATCAACTCTACTTCTTCAGACAGTTCTACAGGTGAAAATGTTACCGTATGTAAGGATGTTCAAACTGCTCACTGAACATAACTTTGTGAATATTTCATAATGAAGCACAAAACGGCACAATACAAACACATTGAGCCGAATAGGATATTGTCTTATTTAGTTGCATATGCGGGTATTTTTTGGTATGTTTTTTGTGCGTTGTATAATGCAAGACATCAACAAACATATTAAGGACCACTGACGTAAAAAAAAATACAGGATTTTTTTGGGCTGCTAAACTGAATTGTGCTTCAATTGTATGCTTCATCAAAATTGCTGAAGCCTGCTGATTCGTTTTTGGTACATTTTCAATCGATCAATCAATCAATCAAAATTTATTGTCTTTAAAAAGATAAAGAAAATCTTTGTCTGGCATGCACATAAAACAAACATAATGAAGGAACGCCATTTAGAAACTCATCCAAAATCAAATTTTTCATTATGCGCTAGCACTGAAGATATGTAATGAACTCCCATAGTTTAATTGGTTTGATTTGATGTTTCCTTGCATTGTTACACAGGAAACCGCTGAAATGAAAATATCCAACAACGAATCTAAAGGCTTCAACAGTGTGTGTGAGTACCAACAGTGGTCCTTAACCTTTGTTGATGGCCGTAGGCTTTATTTTGTTTTCTGGTTTGCTATGTGGTTTGGGTTTTTTCCCCTCCTATTACGGGGCATGTCTGGTAGCACCAATTTATTCATAGGCAGCTATGAAGGCGGAGGCAACCACCCAGAGAGGACACTGCACAGCTGCTGAGTCGCTTAATTAAGCAGAGCTCAGTAGTGTTGTGATCTTCTTCTGCGTTCCCAGGCCATATGGCCATAATGGATAAGGTACGTATCTGTCCGGTTTTCAGTTTTCACTGGTCTCCCCGCTGCCTACAGCCGACACATTGTGATTTCTGAGGAGCTCGAGGGAAATTATTTGGAAGATTTTTTTTTATAAAGGCAGGAGAATGAAGTCAGAAAGATAAGGTCAAGGTCAAGGAGATCGTTGGACCCTGAAAATCGGGGGGTCGGAAAAATGGAGTTCCCAAGATGAAATCAGGTGGGAATGTTGGCTGGGTATTGTAAATGTGCCTTTTGGGGTCAAGGTCATGACCTTGATGTGTGACCTTGAAGACTAGCAACGCGGGTGATTCTCGGATGCTTTTATGGGAAATCTACTCAGCAAGATAGGGACAGTCAGCAGCAGTAACAGTAAGATAGTGACAGTGTGCAGCAGCAGCAAGATAATCACAGTCATCCTCCGAAGTCGGGGTGTGGCTGCGTAACTCCGCGGGTGATTCTCGAATACTACATTCGATAACTTTTCAATCTAGTTTAATTAAGGGATGTTACGTCAAACTATGGTTTGCGGATGCATGACTGTCAGAGAGAGAGAGGGGGGGGGGGGAGACAGACAGACAGAGAGAGAGAGAGAGAGAGAGAGAGAGAGAGAGAGAGAGAGAGAGAGAGAGAGAGAGAGAGAGAGTGTGTGTGTCTGTGTACTGTGCCTTGGCCCATTTGTAAGTACATAAAAGGAACATGTAAATTAATTTGTGCGTGCGCGTCGTCCATGTTTGCATGCATGCTGCGTTTAGTTTTAGTTTTGCTCCTTTGGCACACCCCCCCCCCCCCCCTCTACCTCCCTTATAGTCATTTCCACACGTAGCGGAACCTTTTGCCTTCCAACCATTCCATTTTGTACATTGCAAATTTCGTAATGCCATACCAAACGTATTAAAAATTCATAGTTTGGTCAATATGTAAGCAAAATGCGTTGTGCTAATTGAATCGACAATTTCGTATTTTAATTGGATTTCCAAACCAGTGTTGTCCGGGGGGCGGGCAATGGAAGAGGGATTCGTCCACCCCCTTCTTACCCCCCCCCCCCCCCCTACACACTGCCAAACCAAGGAACCCGCCGGGATGTTCTGGAACATTGTCTATGGTTGCTACACTTCTCAATATTTTGTCGACGTTGGAAGTTAACCAGAACAATTATCTGAACATAATTCACGCTCACTATTTGGCTTTTTGGTGGTTTTCCAAACCAGAGCGACCCCCCCCCCCCCCTACACACTGCCAAACCAAGGAACCCGCCGGTATGTTCTGGAACATTGTCTATGGCTTCTACACTTCTCAATATTTTGTCGACGTTGGAATTTAACCAGAATGATCTGAACATAATTCACGCTCACTATTTGGCTTTTTGGTGGTTTTCCAAACCAGAGCGATCAGGCGGGCAAAGGAAAATGGGATGCGTCCACCCATCTTCTGCCCCCTTCAATTCTGCACGCTGCCAAATTGTCAAGCAATTCGCCGTTGTTTTTCTTCTGAAAGTTCGCTACCGTTTTTTTAAACCTCTTTTTTTTAAATGACTGACATTGCGTCATTTAGTGTGAGCGTCACCGTTTTCCATTAGAGTCGGCCCTCACCTCTCTACTGTCATGTTTTCTGAAGATTATTCGAAAGAAAAAACTCCCGGACATTCCGTTACACGTTTTGACACGGTTTGGGCACTACACTTAAAATGTAACAAAATACTTCGTCGTTCTAGAGAATAAAGGATTACAAAGAGCGAAAATGAGGTGAAAGGTCGATTTCGGTTCCATACATTTTTTTCTTATTTTGTGTTCCTGTTCCTATCTTGTGTGTGTGTGTGTGTGTGTGTGTGTGTGTGTGTGTGTGTGTGTGTGTGTGTGTGTGTGTGTGTGTGTGTCGTGTGTGTGTGTGTGTGTGTTCATGTGTGTGTGTTCGTGTGTGTGTGTGTGTGTGTGTGTGTGTTTGTGGTGTGTGTGAGTGTGTGAGAGAGAGAGAGAGAGAGAGAGAGAGAGAGAGAGAGAGAGAGAGAGAGAGAGAGAGAGAGAGAGAGAGAGAGAGCACTTTGTTTTAAGCGTTTTTTTCAACTCTTTTGGGTTCTATCTCCTCCCTCTCTCTGTCCATCTTATCTGTCCTACTTTATCTTAGATTTATATATATATTTGTTTTATTTAGTTCAATTTCATTCCATAAGCTTTTCCCCCCACGTTCGATACTATTCCAAATCACTGTTGACATTCAGTTGTGGCGAGTTGAGCCCATTGCTGTGAGGGGGGCACAGGGATGGAGACCACGTCCACTCCCTCCCTACTCCCCCCTCTGCACTGCCGAATTGTAAATGGACCCTTCCTTTGCTTAGAGCTTTTTGTTTCAGAAACAAATGTCAAAATTGTCACCAGTAAACAAAATGTTGCTTTCCAAAGACTGTTTTGGTCCGTGGGCGTTGTTATATTTTCGTTTGGCATTTTGTTTCTGTCTAAATTTGAAGTTTTATTTTGTATCTGCATTTTTTCTTTTTTTTCCAACTTATTTTCAATGAATGAATGAATCAAAAACATAAGCAAACATATACATGCAATTTACAATTTAGCATACATCCATTCTTTTTGTATCTTGCATCTTTGTCTTGCCTTTTGAGCCATGTGTGAAAACGAATGCGTGTTGTAAATTAAGTGGCGTGCGTGTGTGTGTGTGTGTGTGTGTGCGCGCGCGTGTGCGTGTGTGTGTGTGTGCGTGCGTGCGTGCGTGCGTGCGTGCGTGCGTGCCTGCGTGTGCACGCTTTGAAAGAGCGAGGGAAAGAGAGGGGGGGGGGGGGGGGGGAAGAAAGATAAATAGATTTTATTTAAGCCAAAAACTTAGTTACATCCTAGACGACATTAATGTCTTTGTTTTGCTAGTGGGCGCCTTTCAAGTCCATTGCACATATTATCGTCTTTAATTTCCTCGAAACTCCCTACCCGTATTGTATTATTAGGTACTTTATAGTCACAGAGGCGTCTCTGTGAAATTCGGGTTGCTCCCACCTGGAGAGCGCGTCGCAGCCAGAGGCGCGCCACCCATTTTTGTTGTTGTTGTAGGCTATATACAAATATATCACTTTGATTATACATGTTTGTTCTCAACTTGGACATGTTTATGTAACCTGGGTCTGATAAGTTTAGACTGAGGGCTGCTAGCTTTATGGGCTATAGTTTGTAACGATGTAGATAACATGCCATGAATTGTTTGTTTTTGAAATTAGTTAAGATGTGAACGCTGGTAGGATAGGGTTAATGTGTGGTTGGCATTTGACATGGAAAGATAAAACCACTGCAGTTAACGGGACAAATACGAGTTTGTTTGCAATCACATCTTTCGATATAACTATGTCGCAGTAAAACAACAACGTATGTAGACATGAACTGAATACTCTATTGCCTGTGGCATGCTAAACATGTTGATGACATGCAGTCAAATATATTTCGAAGGTTGGAAGGAAATCAGTCATCGTCCTGAGACAGCGGGCAACAGCTTCGGCTGGCACACACGGTTAGGCCCCCCCCCCCCCCCCCCCCCTTGGGGATACCGGGAGGTCTTTCAGTAGGAATAGTTCCCCCATCTTCTGGAAGTTCTATGCTAGTAACTTCCCCTACTCTTATCACTCTCTTTGACTCTGCCTTTTCTCTTCCTTTTGCTTTCTGACGTCTATTTTTTTTCTGCCTCATTGGTCCATTCCCCTGCCTTTATTCATAAAGTTTCTTATACGTTTTGTTTCCTTTGGCAGTAATGACATGCCAGGTGTTGTGTTGTGGACGGGCGGTTAGGCAATGCTAATGTGAGCACTTGAATGGGCACTCTGCGCCTATTCTGCAGTGGGTATTAACCTGCACGGTGTTTCTTTTTTTTTCTTTTTTTTTCGTGCAATGCTTATAAAATGTATAATATGTGAATATACTGATTTGCCATGCTTTCTTAAAGAGATACATGTATAATTAATTATTCACGATTTGTAATGTTTGTGATACAGTGATCTTAATTTGAATGCTTCTAATGTAATCCCATTTTAAAGAGATGTATACGGTAATTTATTCATGTGCAGCGATACTCTGTGAAATGGTGGTCTTGGTTGATAATTGTAGTCTTGGTTTGAATGCTCATAATCTGATCCCATGTATCTTAATGTTACTATCTTAGTATTAGGCGTATGTTATTATGCTTCTGTTGATTGTGTTGTTGATTGCTTTAAATATGTTCCCAATTTAATCCCATGTGTCTTAATGTTATCGTGCTTTCTGCGATTGTTTTGTGATATGTTTTTAAAATGATTTGATGTTGCACCTGAATGTAATTTCTCTGTTGAGATAATAAAGTATACTTGACTTGACTTGACTTCTTATTGTTTTCGGTTATGTATTGTGCAATTGTACATGTACACAATATGTAACTTTAGTATTGCTTATTTGTGTTCATTTTATATGATTGGTTGTACTCTAGGAGTGAGAAACCAAGCGGAATGGCTGACGCTCTTAGCATAGCTTCATTTTAGTTGCTATAGTCTTCAATGAGAAATTTGCGATGCCATGCTGTTTTTTCTTGGATGTTTTTGTTTATTTGTGGAGTCAATACATGTAGGATGTTGTTGACGTGTTTGATGTTTACTGTGGTGACAGTTCTGAGAAAACCGTTGCTGTTGACGGGACTATAAGCAATGTAAAAATAAAAAAATAACATTTTGATGGTAAAATAAAGAAAGGTACTCTCTGTAATTAACTCCCATCACCAAAGTTATTTCCGGCACCTAGTCGCCTAGCAAAGTATAATCAACAGCCACATGGAGACAGACCCAAGTCCATCCTCAAAAAAGGATGACCCAGGACTGCCTATATGACCATCACTTACACAGTACACAACAACAGTGGTGGAGAGAATTGGTGCACAAACAAATCAATATTAGCCCTTTCACCGCCAGCCATCTTTGAGCCATTTCCATTAAAGCTACTTGGCTACAGAAAAAGATTTTGTCTGCAATATTGTTGGATTTCTCTGTGACACATTTAGAATGGGGTCAATCCTTACTGCCCAAATTTAGGAACACAATATCATTGAATAACAGACCCTGATTTCAAGAGTTTTTAATGACATGGGTGTTAAATCATTGTGGTGCAAAAATGTGACATTGGCGGTGAAAGGGTTAATTCAAGAATGGCATAGCCTTCGTTTTCATTTTGAATATCATGCCATATACAGACCCGATCCCTTATGATGTGGTCTATAACTCCGCTTGATTCAGTACAAATACAAGATTATTGAGTGAGCCAATGCATCAGTGTACAGGGGAGATCATTTTGGTTTTACCCAATTTACTATTCTATAGTTTGTACTAGCCTATAGGATATGACCTTTGTTTATTGTTGGTTATTGTGCATTTGTACACAATACACAATATGTAACTTTAGTATTGCTTATTTGTGTTAATACGATTTTTTTGGTAACCTAGGAGTGATACATCAAGTGGAATGGCTGACGCTCTTAGCATGGCTTCATTTCATTTGCTATAGGCCTCGATGAGAAATGTGCTTTGCCATGCTGCTTTTTATGTATATTAACTAAGTGTAGGATGTTATTGACGTGTTTGATGTTTACTGTGGTGACAGTCCTGAGAAAACCATTGCTGTTGACGGGATTATAAGGAATGTAAAAATAAAAGATTGCGCAATTAACAATGAACACATGGACATAGACAACCAAATATGTATATCTAATGTATAAATATTTAATATTTATGTTATATTTTGTAATACACTTGAGACGTTTTCGATGCGCATGTTTAAGGGAGAATTTAAAAAAACCCTAATGATATTGGGATAAGGATAATAATAATAATAATAATATAATAATAATAATAATAATAATAATCCCTTGTAACAAAATGTGATAATAATAATTCCTTGTGATAATGAAACTGTGATCATCATATAATAAAAAGCCAAGTGTCCCGTGTGTCTGTCTGTCTGTCTGAAACACAAAACGGGCCTTATAACTCCGCCGTTTTTTGACCGAATCGCTTCAAATTTGCTGTGAGCCCTGACGGGGCGATGGCAACGGCAACCGAGGCGGCCGTGTCATTTGCGCGGTTTGGCAAATGCGCGAAACGCGTATCCGCTGGACTATCAGCGCCCGTATCTCCGGCATTTCTGGACCGATTGCCTTCGAATTTGGCAGGTAGATGACCGGGGACGGTGACTATCGGTGTGCCAAACCGGAAGCGAATCGGTTCAGAAACGCGCGCGCTATACTCCGCTTCACCTTTTCACGAATAACTCCGCCGTTTCTTAACCGAATCGCTTCCACTTTGTTGTCAGGCTTGCTATGGCCCGGGCAAAGCCTGGCAGCAAATTTGAAGAGAATCGGGAGAGCGCGTCACTCTCAGAGCAGCGCCAACGGGAAACGGGGCATTATAACTCCGCTGTTTCTTAACCGAATCGCTTCAAATTTGCTGTACTCAGCGTTACCAGTACTTGGCGTTACCGTTACTAGGCGTTACCGTTACTAGGGAGAGCGCATCACTCTCAGAGCAGCGCCAACCGGAAAACGGGGCCTTATAACTCCGCCTTTTCTTAACCGAATCGCTTCAAATTTGCTGTACTCAGTAAGGTGCGGGGGGTAGTAGAACGGGATGAGTGAAGAAGATGGAAGGAGGGAGAGAGACAAAAGTAATAATAATATTTCACGGTCCTGGCGAAACCAGTACTCAGCGTTACCAGTACGTGGCGTTACCAGTACGGTGCATTGCCAGTACTAGGCATTGCGCTAGTAATAATAATAATAATTCCTTGTGATAATGACAATGATAATTCCTTGTGCTAATAATAATAAATAATAATAATAATAATAATTCCTTGTCATAATGATAAAAATAATTCCTTGTAATAATGAAACTGTGATAATAATAATAATAATAATAATATAATAATAATTCCTTAATTCCTTGTAAATGAAACTGATAATAATAATGATAATAATAATAATTGTGATAATGAATCTATGATGATAATAATAATTCCTTGTGGTAATGATAATAATAATTCCTTGTGACAATGAATCTATGATGATAATAATAATTCCTAATGATAATTAATCTATGATAATTATAATGATAATAATAATTCCTTGTAATAATGAAACATTGTTGAACAGCATATGATCCTTGATTTAAGCATACCAATGTGTAGTTGGGCTGTTGGCAAAACTTGTGTTCAATGGATGCATTAGAATAAGTTCAAATTGATTAATTGTTTATATATATTCTTAAAATCTATTGACATTTTATTTGTTTTATGTTTTTTTTAAATTTCATTTTGTACATGTTTCTTTGGGCTGAAAGTACATTTCAGGTTTTCCTATCGTTTTCTAATTTTCCCATTCCTCTCTTCTTTCCATGCTTAATTAATTCGTACAATGCTTTTCATATAAAACTGTGCTCGAACAGTGTTCCCGTTAGTGCTTCACGAGGGGCGGCACACGGGTGTCGATGTCGTTAACCCTTTCACCGCCAGCCATATTTCAGCCCAAATTTCCATTAAATTTTACCTGGGTAGAGAACAAAGTCCATCTGCAGTATTTGGGGATTGGTCTGTGACATATATAAAATAAGGTCTATCCTTACTTCTCAAAACTAAGACAATAGGGTCTTTGGATAACAGACCCCAATTTGATGCCTTTTAGTGACATAGGTGTTAAATCACTGTGGTGCTAAAATGCGACTTTGGCGGTGAAAGGGTTAATTTAATGTATGTGGTGTGTGTTCTGTTCTTCAGCCAATTTGTTTGTATGCACAAAGAAGAAAGTTAAGCACCCCACCACTTTTTTGCTGTAGATGAGATGAAATCGAGATTTATTGCAAATAATCAATAAAGAATGAAACAACATTGATTGGTAAATGAAAGTTTGACTATCTCACTATAAGAAAGCGCATAATTTAATGTATGGTTTTATAAATGCATTCTGATATTCTGAAACAAAAAGGGTTGTCATGTTCAAATTAAAAAATACCATGTTTAATTATCAATGTAACAATTTCATATGGCTATCTGAAAAGTTAATTATTGTGGGAAAACGTCACGAGGAGTGTTCAAAACTCATTTGGCAAATCAAAGTTCAGTAGCGTGTGTTTCCTCCCTGTGCCTGGATGACCGCTTCAACCCTGCGTCTCATCCCTCCTGTCAGACTTGTAATAGCTAATTTGCTTTAAGGGGTGCTTAACTTGTTTCTTTGTGTATGAATGTGGTGTGTGTTCTGTTCTTCAGCCAATTTCTTTGTATATAGGGGTTCCAGCAGGAAGTCTTGAACTTCAAAAAGAAGATTGTGCTGCTGTTCTTAATCATACTGTTTATAAATTATAATGGGATTTAAGATATATATGTTCTTACATCTTTAAACTTGAGCTGTTCTTAATCACTATTCGGTATTTTTTATTCAAATAATGTACTCTGTTGTGACTTGTAAAATTATTTAAGATTTATCAAAAAGAAGATTGTGCTGCTGTTCTTAATCATACTATGTTTATAAATTATAATGGGGTTTAAGATGTATATGTTCTTACAACTTTAAACTTGAGCCGTTCTTAATCACTATTCGGTATTTTTATTCAAATAATGTACTCTGTTATGACTTGTAAAATTATTTTAAGATTTATCCTGTTTATAAATTATAATGGGGTTTAAGATGTATATGTTCTTAAAAGATGGGATTTCAAATAATGTACTCTGTTATGACTTGTAAAATTATTTAAGATTTATAAAAAAGAAGATCTTAATCATACTATGTTTATAAATTAAATTGTGCTGCTGTTATTAATCATACTATGTTTATAAATTATAATGGGGTTTAAGATGTATAATATGTTCTTACAACTTTAAACTTGAGCTGTTCTTAATCACTATTCGGTATTTTTATTCAAATAATGTACTCTGTTATGACCTGTAAAATTATTTAAGATTTATGTATTCTTAACTGGTATATAAATGTGTTAACTTTGTGCGTGCAATTTGGCTGGCGTATGTTTTTCATCAAGGTGGTTCTTCTATATTAATTTGGTGTGTGCAATATGGTTGGAGCATTTGTTTCAGCAATGTGATTTTCTTAACCCTTAATTCAATATCTATGTTTAATGTTGTAATTTTGTGTTTGACTCAATGTTAATTTCTCAGTATTGAGATAATAAAGATGACTTTTTCTTGAACTTGAACTGCCCCCTAAAGTCCATCTGTTCGTCTTAATAATAATAATAATAATAATAATGACAATTTATATAGGGCTTATTCTCCTTACGGGGCTCACAAAGAAGTTAAAAATCTGAACAAATATTTATAATAATTTTATGTTTTTAACGAAGCGAAATCACGATAACTAACTACATTTACGTCACACACACACACACACACACACACACACACACACACACACACACACACACACACACCCTTCACACTCCACGCCTTTGGCGTTCCCGTGGGGATATCCGGGGGGGGGGGGGGGGGGGGGTGTGGGGTCGGGGGGGGGTGTTTCTTTGGGTAGAAATATTTCCCTCATTTCGACTGAAAATTCTCTGCCCCTGACTTGTGTACTGAATCGCGCGCGCCACCCAAATAAAATGATCACCTATAGCTTATAAAGTATGATTACTAACATGACGCGTGTGTGGACATAAGAAGTGTAAATGACGCACCACTTGTCATCGCCACTTCAGTGTGATGTGTGTGAATGTTAATACGTTGTCAATTGTTTATCTGACATTATCTCCGTTATTACTATATGTGGACATGTGTAAATGACGTAACTTGTCTCCGCGCTACTTCAGTCCGATGTGTGTTGTCTAATATGTGTATTGTAAACGTTTATCTGACATCATTTACTCCGTTATTACTAACATCCCATTTTGTGGACATGAGAAGTGTCATGGACGTGGCATTTCTCATCGCCACTTCAGTGTGATGCGTGTTGTGTTTGAAATAAATTAATACGTTGTCAATTGTTTATCTGACTTTATAATCTCCGTTATTAGTAACATCCCATTTTGTGGACGTGTCTAAGTGACGTGACTTGTCTCAGCGCTCCTTCAGTGCGATGTGTTGTGTTTGAATGTTAATACGTTGTCAATTGTTTATCTGACTTTATAATCTCCGTTATTACTAACATCCCAGTTTGTGGACATGAGAAGTGTAAAGGACGCGCCACTTGTCATCGCCACTTCAATGTGTTGTGTTTGAATACGTTGTCAATTGTTTATGACATTATGTCCATTCGTACTATAACATGCCATTATGTGGACATGAGAAGTGTGTAAATGACGTGCCATTTCTCATTGTCCCTTCAGTGCCATGTGTATTGTAAACCTTTATCTGACATCATTTACTCCGTTATTACTAAGATCCCATTTTGTGGACATGAGAAGTGGGATGGACGTGGCACTTCTCATCGCCTCTTCAGTGTGATGTGTATTGTAAACGTTTATCTGACATCATTTACTCCGTTATTACTAACATCCCATTTTGTGGACATGAGAAGTGTCATGGACGTGGCATTTCTCATCGCCACTTCAGTGTGATGCGTGTTGTGTTTTGAAATAAATTAATACGTTGTCAATTGTTTATCTGACATTATCTCCGTTATTACTAACATCCCATTATGTGGACGTGTCTAAATGACGTGACTTGTCTCAGCGCTCCTTCAGTGCGATGTGTTGTGTGTGAATGTTAATACGTTGTCAATTGTTTATCTGACATTATCTCCGTTATTACTAACATCCCATTATGTGGACATGTCTAAATGACGTGACTTGTCTCAGCGCTACTTCAGTGCGATGTGTGTTGTCTAATATGTGCATTGTAAACCTTTATCTGACATTCTTTACTCCGTTATTACTAACATCCCATTTTGTGGACATGAGAAGTGTAAATGACGTACCACTTGTTATCGCCACTTCAATGTGATGTGTGTTTGAATGTTAATACGTTGTCAATTGTTTATCTGACTTTATATCTCCGTTATTACTAACATCCCAGTTTGTGGACATGAGAAGTGTAAATGACGCGCCACTTGTCATCGCCACTTCAATGTGTTGTGTTTGAATACGTTGTCAATTGTTTATGACATTATCCGTTATTACTATAACATCCATTATGTACTAAATAACATGTCCATTCAGTGCCATGTGGACCTTTATGAGAAGAAGTGTGATGGACGTGGCACTTCTCATTGGCCCTTCAGTGTGATATGTGTTATGTTTGAACCTAAATTAATACGTTGACATCTGACATTTACTCCGTTATTACTAACATCCCATTTTGTGGACGTGTCTAAGTGACGTGACTTGTCTCAGCGCTCCTTCAGTGCGATGTGTTGTGTTTGAATGTTAATACGTTAATTGTTTATCTGACATGATATCCGTTATTACTAAATGTGGACATGAGAAGTGTAAATGACGTACCACTTGTTATCGCCATTTCAATGTGATGTGTGTTTGAATGTTCATACGTTGTCAATTGTTTATCTGACTTTATAATCTCCGTTATTACTAACATCCCATTTTGTGGACATGAGAAATGTCAAGGACGTGGCACTTCTCATCGACACTTCAGTGTGATGTGTGTTGTGTTTGAAATAAATTAATTCGTTGTCAATTGTTTACCTGACATTATCTCCGTTATTACTGACATCCCATTATGTGGACGTGTCTAAATGACGTGACTTGTCTCAGCGCTACTTCAGTGCGATGTGTGTTGTCTAATATGTGCATTGTAAACCTTTATCTGACATTCTTTACTCCGTTATTACTAACATCACATTTTGTGGACATGAGAAGTGTATATGACATGCCACTTCTCATTGCCTCTTCAGTGTGATATGTGTTGTGTGTGAATGTTAATACGTTGCCAATTGTTTGTCTGACATTATCTCCGTTATTACTATATGTGGACATGTGTAAATGACGTAACTTGTCTCAGCACTGCTTCAGTACGATGTGTGTTGTTTAACGTATGCATTGTAAACGTTTATCCGACATTTACTCCGTTATTACTAACATCCCATTATGTGGACATGAGAAGTGTCATGGACGTGGCATTTCTCATCGCCACTTCAGTCTCCTCTGTCTTCCGTTTCATTTTTGATCCAATTATATTGTCAAAGTTTATCTCACATGTTTGTTCAACAGTGATGATGAGACGGCCTCTGGTGGAAATGAAGCTGTCCACGGGACTATCCATGACTAACGAACTAATGTGGAAATGACTAACTAATGTGGAAATGAAGCTGTCCACGGGACTGTCCATGACTAACGAACTAATGTGGAAATGACTAACTAATGTGGAAATGACTAACTAATGTGGAAATGACTAACTAATGTGGAAATGACTAACTAATTTGGAAATTAAGCTGTCCACGGGACTATCCATGACTAACAGAGGGTAGCTCAATTTATTTTTTGAGTCAGAATGCTGCACAAAATGTAAAGGCATTTTCGTCAGTATCAAATTTCAAATCTAACTTGCGGGTGTATCTCCTTAATCCCATCCATTAAAACTGTTATTATCACTAAATGCACCACACACAAGCGATTTTTGTCTGTTTAGACTAATGCTGCCATTGTGTTTCTCTGATTATGTTTGCTTGTTTTTTTCTTTGGGCTTGAGAGAAAGGGTAGGGGAAAGGATTTCCTTTTTTGTTTTGTCGGTCTCAAGCCACAAACCTATAACTCACTTTGTCGGTCGGTTTGTCGGTCTGTCGTTCCAAAATTGTCCACATTTTGACAAAATTGTCGCACTTCAAACTGGCTGATGGAAGTTCAGTTTTAACGTCGCGTTATCGGCTTTCGCCATGTACGACGGGTAGCACTTCAAATCGAGGCTACACTTCTGGCCGCTCTTTAAAATGATGTATTTTAAAAGCGTACAAAATAATAAACATATGTAATACAGACACTACAACAGACACGACGAGTATGCGGTGCTTCTTTCGATGAGTATAAGTAGGATAAATAGTTTTAAATGTTTCCCAAAAGATATAAAAAGTTACGAAATGGCATGCAGAGATAACATTCTGGTTTACAGATTAAAATTATTGAAAATCCAGGGGAGGTAACTCATGATTGGAGTGGTCAAAAAAAATAGACCGCTGCCACAAACGATTGCGAATCCGCGCTTGTTTGACATTAGGCTACTTAATTGTGTCATTATGCTTTTTATGATTACTTTTGCCTTTTATTTGATTGACACTATGCTGCTTGTGTCATTATGCTTTTTATGATTACATTTGCTTTTTATTTGATTGATATTAGGCTACTTGTGTCATTATGCTTTTTATGATTACTTTTGCTTTTTATTTGATTGACATTAGGCTACTTGTGTCATTATGCTTTTTATGATTACTTTTGCCTTTTATTTGATTGACACTAGGCTACTTGTGTCATTATGATGTTATGAGTATTAATAATGGTAGTAGTAGTAGTAGTAGTAGATGATGAAGTAAATTGTGGTGGAAGTCGTTTTTTTTCCTCTTCATTTATGTTTTGTTTGGCCGGTTGGTTTCTGTTTTGCTTGTTCTTATTACTGATGGTGATGTTCTGCGTACCATGTCATTGTTATATTGCTGTGGCACAGTGGTAGTAGTGGTAGTAGTAGTGATGGTGATGGTGGATGAGGTAGGAATCGTAATCGTAATCGTAATAGTAGTGGTGGTGGTGGTGGTGGTGGTGGTGGTAGTGGTTAGTGGTCGGTAGTAGTAGTAGTAGTAGTAGTAGTAGTAGTAGTAGTAGTAGTAGTAGTAGAGGTGTGGTGGCGGTGGTGGTGATGGTGGAAGTAATAGTAATAGTAGGTGAAGACGGGGTAGAAG
>CM065702.1:8361758-8388911 GCA_017654935.2 Phymorhynchus buccinoides
ATTGTGAAAATCGCCCATTGATGATGTGGGATTCCAGTATTTATGCATTCATTGATGTGGGGTCCCAGTATTAAAAGCTGTCATTCTAAAATTGATGATGTGGGGTCCCAGTATTCAGAGAGTTCGTCATCCAGTATTCAGAATCCTAAAATCGCCCTCTGATGTCCCATTGATGTGGGTCCCAGTATTCAGAGCTGTCATTCCTAAAATCGCCCATTGATGTGGGTCCCAGTATTCAGAGCTGTCATTCCTAAAATCGCCCATTGATGTGGGTCCCAGTATTCAGAGCTGTCATTCCTAAAATCGACCATTGATGTGGTCAGGTCCCAGTATTCAGAGCTGTCATTCCTAAAATCGCCCATTGATGTGCGTGTGTGTTTGTGTGTGCGTGCGCGTGTGTTTCGTCCCAGTATTCAGAGCTGACATTGTAACAATTCGCGTACCATTGATGTGGGTCCCAGTATTCAGAGATGTCGTAACAACTCGCCCATTGATGTGGGTCCCAGTATTCAGAGATGTCGTAACAACTCGACCATTGATGTGGGTCCCAGTATTCAGAGATGTCGTAACAACTCGCCATTGATGTGGGTCCCAGTATTCAGAGATGTCGTAACAATTCGACCATTGATATGGGTCCCAGTATTCAGAGATGTCGTAACAATGTCGACCATTGATGTGGGTCCCAGTATTCAGAGATGTCGTAACAACTCGACCATTGATGTGGGTCCCAGTATTCAGAGATGTCGTAACAACTCGCCCATTGATGTGGGTCCCAGTATTCAGAGATGTCGTAACAATTCGACCATTGATGTGGGTCCCAGTATTCAGAGATGTCGTAACAATTCGACCATTGATGTGGGTCCCAGTATTCAGAGATGTCGTAACAATTCGCCCATTGATGTGGGTCCCAGTATTCAGAGATGTCGTAACAACTCGATCATTGATGTGGGTCCCAGTATTCAGAGATGTCATTCCTAAAATCGCCCATTGGTGTGGAAACAAGATCACCTAGCACCCTCTTTCCCTTTAGGCTCTCTTCTAGAGTGCCATCTTTAGCTGAGTAAACCAGGTTGTGGGATTCAGTTTTACTCAACATTATTTTGTGTGTGAATTTCACTCCTCTGAACTTTTTCTGATCATAAAACGTTTGTAAATTCCAATCCTCTGAGCTTTTTCTGATCATAAAACGTTTGTGAATTTCACTCTTCTGGATTTCTTCTGAACATAAAACTGTTTTGTGTGAATTTCACTCCTCTGAACGTTTTCTGAACATAAAACATTTGTTTGTGAATTTCAATCATCTGAACTTTTTTGTAACATAAAACGTTTGTGAATTTCGCTCCTCTGAACTTTTCTGAGCATAAAGCTTATGTGAATTTCACTTCTCTGATACTTTTTTTAAAACCTAAAACTTATGTGAATTGCTCTCCTCTGAGCTTTTTCTGATCTTAAAACGTTTGTGAATTTCACTCCTCTTTCTGAACATAAAACGTTTTTGTGAATTTCAATCCTCTTAACGTTTTCTGAACATAAAACGTTGATGAATTTCACTCCTCTGGGCTTTTTCTGGTAATACATGTAATAATAATAATAATAATTGTACATTTATATAGTGCTTTACCTCAGATGAGCCCAAAGCGCTTTACAATCAATTTTTCATCAACAAATAGACAACAAAAACAGCATTCAAGAATGACACCAACCAGCAACAACGCATACAAAGCAACTCTCTCTCTCTCTCTCTCTCTCTCTCTCTCTCTCTCTCTCTCTCTCTCTCTCTCTCTCTCTCTCTCTCTCTCTCTAACTCTCACACACACACACACACACACACACACACACACACACACACACACACACACACACACACACACATTTAACAACACTGACTCGTTCATCCCCCATTCAGTAAGCACACATCAACCGAGCCGAACGGACTGACCACATACACCAAACACATACAGAAACACCCTCACACACAATGTACGCACGCAGACAGACAAACACACACACACACACACACACACACACACACACACACACACACACACACACACACACATGCGTGCACACACAACCCACAGAACCAAAAACACACACAAGCACACATGTATGCTCACACACAATAAAACGTATGTGAATTGCTCTCCTCTGAACTTTTACTCAACATTAATATTTTGTGAATTTAATTTCTCTGAACTTTTACTAAACATTAAAAGTTTGTAAATTTCACTCCTCTGAACTTTTACTCAACATTAAAATGTCAATTTCTCTCCTCCAAACTTTTTTTTGTCGTAAACCTTTGGTGAGTTTCGTTCCTCTCAGCTTTTACTTAACTTTAAACTATTGTGAAGTTCACTCCATGAATCTTTTACAACACACTTCTGAATTTTACTTCTTTGAACTTTTACAACGCACCTCTCAATTTCAGTCCATTGAACCTTTACATATATACAACACTCCTAGATCCTCTGAATTTCACTTCACTGAACGTTTACTACACAGCTCTGAATTTCAGCCCACTGTGTTTTTACTACACGTTTTGTTCAGAAGAAGTTCAAATGACTGAAATACGCATCCTGTTTTCCTCGGCTAAATTGACACTTTGGAAAATCAAAAACTATTTGTCATGAAATGAGGCAAACTGCATCTTTTAGGGTGTTTTTAAAGGAATGTTTCCATCTTGATCATGTTTCTGTTGCTTAGATACTCGTTTATTATTTGTCAACTACAAATACTGCAACCAAGTCCTCTCAAACCACACCGGAATAAGAGTCTACGACTCGAAACGTCGTGTGTTTCCCTTTCCCAGGTACCTTTCCACACCTTGTTAATTTGTTCCTGTTCTAAAAGGTACAGCAGTCACTCTTCTTCAATCTATTATTTGTTGGTTTCACCATTGTATTTGTTGTTGTTGTCATACCCTGGCTTAAAGACTCCAGGGATCATTCCAATAGCCGAAGCACTTGAACACTATGGTACAAATGCACCAGCCAGGGATGAGAACATTACGTGTGTGGCCGTTTTTGATTACCCTGCCACGTGGGCAGCCACACTCCGACTTCGGAGGAACCTTTGTATATTCTTTTAGTTTTATCTAGACTCCTCGCTGCTTTTTGTTACCACACATGAACCTTTAAAGGTTCACACGCACAAACTCACAAAATATACATACACTGACATATAACACTTACGTACACACATTACACAGATATATACACACACGCACACACATAGACACATATATACACTCACGCATACTTATATACATGTACGCATACATGCATGCATACATACATACTCATGCACACATACATACATGTACACATACATGCATGCATACATACATACACACATGCATACATATATGCACGTACAGCCCCCTCCCACACATACACATGCATGCTCGCACGCACGCACGCCAGCACACTCCCTCTTACACACACACACACACACACACACACACACACTCTCTCTCTCTCTCTCTCTCTCTCTCTCTCTATCTCTCTCTCTCTCTCTCTCTCTCTCTCTTACAAATAATTGAGAGATGCATCTTTGGAGATTTGACAGACAGACTGCGAACCATGCGAACATGTTTGCTGTACATAACAGCAAAAGCGTGCACAACATGGCTAACACAATGATTTCATATGTCCAAGGTCTATGATAATCACCTTGATTTTAACCTTAGTAGGTACACATTATGCGGAGTTACCCTATAATGCAACTATGCAGCAGGTTTGGGCATCGTGTTTCTTACCATCTGACAGATATGGCCACTAGAATAAATGTACGATTCGAAGGTGAAACTTCAAGGTCAAGGTAATCGTATTTATAGATTTTTCTACTGAACCATTTGTAAGCAGCGATCCACCACCACACAACATTTTAAATGATTGCATCCGCCGGTTCGCGAAATAGAGTCTCGGTGATCAAACCCCGTAATTTGCATACCCGCACAAACCGGTGCACACACAGACGGAGACAGCCAAAATGCTTATATCATAGCAATTTAATAGGAGAACGTTCTGAAGAAGAAAACCTGCATTGAAAAATGTCACAAAATTGGCGATATATTGACGATTTCTTGTAGGGGAAGACGGGGTAAAAAGCGCATGGGCGGGTAAGAAGCCCACCCCAATTATCTCATGAAATAAAGAAAATTTCAGTCAAATTTGCCCATGAGACGAATGCTAGACATTAACGCTCGTCTCATGGGCAAAATGAGACTGAAATTTGCTTCATTTCATGAGATAATTGGGGTGGGCTTCTTACCCGCCCATGCGCTTTTTACCCCGTCTTCCCCTAAGTGTTCAAACCCCGTAACTACCAACTACCAAAGATATTCTAAAATGGTAAGATGAACTAGGGGAAGACGGGGTAAAAAGCGCATGGGCGGGTAAGAAGCCCACCCCAATTATCTCATGAAATAAAGAAAATTACAGTCAAATTTGCCCATGAGACGAATGCTAGACATTAACGCTCGTCTCATGGGCAAAATGAGACTGAAATTTGCTTCATTTCATGAGATAATTGGGGTGGGCTTCTTACCCGCCCATGCGCTTTTTACCCCGTCTTCCCTTACTTAAAAGCTCGGCGAACCGGGCTGATGGAGTTATCGTTAGTGGCGACAGTACACGTTTCACAGTGGAGGCTATCCAAAAACTCAGACTGGAACTTGAACGGAGAATTCAACTGGCCTATCGACGTGTAAAATGTGTCCTGTTTAAAAGGGACATAACCAGTGTTTCTGTCCTCACTACTCATATAGGGAAAAGAGACCGGATGCTTATCTTCCCCTATACAGTCTTTGCAACTACAACGTTCACTGCCAAACTATATAGAAATCAACCAGTAAAATTGCTAAATGAATAACCCCTATAAATCGAAATGTTGACATAATAAATTATGCTGAGCTTTTTGTTTTGCTTCTTCTCCCCTCAGATCTAACCCCTATGAGAGATATTGCAACTTTTAATGACTGTGTGTTGCTTTGTTGGGTAAAGGTAAAGATGTGCCACCCCCCCTGCATTTCTCGGTTAATTCTATTTGTCCATTTTTGCCTTTCTTACCATACATAAAGCTGTATTTTAGGAACATTTTTAGCTAATAACCTTTTTGGAATACTAACCCTATCCCTAACCCTGGCCCTAAACCTAACCCTACCCCCCCCCCCCCCCCCACTATGTACTGCAGTACACCGCGATTTGTCACAGTTGTCTGTTGTGTGCATGTGTGTGTGTGTGTGTGCGTGTGTGCGCGTGTGTGTGCGCGTGCGTGTGCGCGTGCGTGTATGCGTGTGTGTAGATGTAGACGTTTTGAAGATACTGTCACAGAGGAATTCCCAAAATGCCCAAAACAAATCTCTTCACTGTTAAGTTTAATCGTATTTTTTGGCTAAAAAACGGCTGGCGGCGAAAGGGTTAAAACAACTTAACATCTATTATTCATGCACTAACCACACACACACACGCACACGCGCGCACACGCACACACACACACGCGCACGCACGCACACTACACATACGCACGCACGCACGCACATACGCACGCACGCGCGTGCCGCACGCACGCACACACACACAACACACACACACACACACACACTGAAAAACAAATCAACTGAATCAACGGTCATTTTCTAAGAAGAGAGCGGGATGAGAGAAGCGGGGATTGGGGGGAGGAGGGGGGGGGGGAGGTAGATAGTGCATTTATTCTGCGAAAAACACGTGCAAATGAACTTCCGCTCTCCAGTGTGTGTAGTATGCAAATTGGCCGTTGGGAATTGTGAGTGAGTACGGCCATTTGTCAACTGAGCCTCGGTGCGAGCAGCGCGTCAAATCATCAGCTCCAGCCGTGCTCACCGAACTCTTGACTTTCACCCTTCTGTTCGAGGCATGGTCAACCCTCGGACAATGAACACGTCAACGTCTTGCGTACGACATCTTTAATCTCTTTCAAAAGGTAAGCATTAGCAGCTTGTAAAAAAAAAAATGCTTTTTCTTATTTCAGATAGACCCCTATATTAGTTTTGAAGTGTTCTGGATCTGGACTTGTACGTCGAAGGAGCCTATGAAGGCTATAAACTCGACGGAAATTGGGAGAGCGCAATGAGAATTTTAACTATTTTAATTATAATTTTTCGAACTTTTTAAAAACTGTCTGGTGGTATTGACAGTATATATTACAGTTGGCCATAGGCTTTTTTGTAGTATCCAGGCTGGACCAATCGGGCTAGCGAAGCGCTCACCGGGGACAAACCCCGACCCCGACCGGTGTTTTCATTTGTCAAAAGCGGTTCGCTAAGCACTAAAACATTAGTACCAAAACAATTATTTATCTTTATTTTGTCCAATATTATTGTATGCGTAAACGCAACCAATATTTGAGTTTATTTGCGTTCATTCCCCCCGATACATTTTTCAATAATAGCCGCAAAATCTTCAGGCTGATGGAAGTTCGCCGATTGACGGGAACTAGAATATTGGGCCCCTACCAATTGCAATGATGGGGACAATTGATAGGCCGCGAGGCCTAGGCTGTTTGCCAGTCCCCTACCTGCCTACCAATACCTACAACACTGGAACATAATAATTGCAAAACGAATGAAAAGTTGAAATTTTAGAACGATTCCTTTTTGTTCCCGCCACGGGCACAATTTTAATAATGATTTCTGTTTTTTCTCAGACGGTGAAAACAGTAATGTTCAAAACCGGCATCACACTATCCAACTATCCAACCTAGTCGGATGAAAATGGTTGTGACCTTTCCAGTTTACCGTTCTTTTGACAGAGCTAGTGTCATATGCAAAAAAGTAGCATCGTGTAAATACTTCGCTCGCTACTATGAGTTAGCATTTGCGACATTAAGGATGAACGGCAAATTTCACTTTTTCCGTATTTGAAACACATTTCCGTACTCAAATCGTTCATATTTCATGACATTACGGAAAAAAGTGAAATTTAAAAAAATTCGCTCAATGTCGCAAATGCCGCAAATGCTAAGTCTCATAGTAGCGAGCGAAGTATTTACACGATGCTACTTTTTTGCATACGACACCGAGTAGAAATAACAAATGCAAATTCTGGTCGGATGAAAGTCTTCCCACCAGGTCGGAAGGAATTGGCGACTGCACCATGTACTCCCAACTCGCTCAGTTGTGGGGATACAGCTGTTGGTGTGAATGAAGTCGGCACACGGCCACATTCAAGTAGCAGAAGTTCACAACTGAAAGTTTATCTTCCAACCAAAAGGTTGGATAGTGTGAGGCGGTTTTTATTGCTCCGCCCAGCAGAGGGAGCTAGGATAATGATGTAGTTGAGCCCCCCTCCCAATGTTTGCATTGTGAAAACTTTCACCGAGAAACATATTGTCATTGGCAAAATCCTCATTTTTCGCGGGTAAGAGATGACGGAAAAATCCACCCGTTTTGCTATTTTCAGTCATAAAAGGTTCTTCATTAGGGGCGGAAACGTGGATATTGGCTTCTGCAACGAACACCTTTTGCAAGAGTGAATGCCCTTGGTGGGTGGGGGAATATGTTTCAGTACTGACCAAACAAGGGGATTACTCTCGCCAATAACCCTACGAGGCCACTAAATGGCTGCCTTTCGCAGGAGTGAATGTCCTTGTCAGTACTGACCAGCAAGGGAATCACTCTGTCAATGGCGTTAATAACCCTAGTTGCAGAGGCCTATAGCCGTCATTTGGGGGAAAGGAGTATGGGGAGGATCAGCCTATGGTTATCTTCATAAAACTGAACGAAGCAGACTTTTGAGATTGAGGGTCGTAAACATGTGGGGGCGGAAGTTTAAAAGTACAATCTTTTCGCGAAACTTGGAAGGAGACGAATGTGCTACGAAAGATGATAATAAAAGGAGGGGTAAAAGTCTTTCGGATGAGACGATAAACCGAGGTCCCGTGTGCCCATGCACTTAGCATACGTTAAACCCAGTGGCAACGAAAAAGTTGTCATTTGGTAAAAAATTTTACCCCCCCCCCCCCCCCCCGCCATCAGTGACAAAAATCGCATGCCAAATTTTTTTAAAAATTGGGTGGCGCGCCTCTGGCTGCGACGCGCTCTCCAGGTGGGAGCAACCCGAATTTCACAGAGACGCCTCTGTGATTATAAAGTACCTAATACCTAAAAAGATCATTGGTAATATTCACATTTCTTCCCGTCAAGAACGATCATTTGTAACAGAAAATAACTCGATGAAGAAAATGTAAACGTATTCTCTCAACCCCCAGTTTCCACTCACTCGTAGCTTTCGCCAAGCGTCCGCCTGGCTTCCTCAATGACACAACCCATTGCTTTTTCAGTCAACAGATTATCTTTCTTGACGGGAAGAAATGTGAATATTACCGAAAAGATTTAGTATAGTCAAAGATTCTAAAAGGGTAAGATGGATTACTTAAGAGTTCGGCGAACCGGGTTGATAGAGTTATCGTTAGTGGCGACAGTACACCATTCATAGCGGAGGCTATCCAAAAGCTCAGACTGGAACTTGAACGGAGAATTCAACTGGCCTATCGACGTGTAAAATGTCCTGTTTAAAAGGGACATAACCAGTGTTTCTGTCCTCACTACTCATATAGGGAAAAGAGACCGGATGTTAGTTTTTCCTTTTCAGTGTCTTTGGTATAGTTACTACTTATTTACTGCTTATCATAATCTTGAAAATGTTGGAGGAGAGAAGGAAGAAGAGAGGAAGAATCTTTTTGTTAAAAAATCAAATATTCAAGAGAATGTTGCATTCTACTGTGTCCACATAAACGACAGATTTGCATATCGCACATAATATATGATGGAACTGTTAGATCTAAGCCAAGAATGCTCGCGTGTACAATGCACACTCATCACACGGGTTTCCAGACAACTTGGGTATTTGGTACTTTATAGTCACAGAGGCGTCTCTGTGAAATTCGGGTTGCTCCCCCCTCCACCACCACCCGGAGAGCGTCGCAGTCGCCACCCAAGTTTTTTGCATGCGATTTTTGTGTGACTGATGAGTAAGGAAAGGTGGTGGGAGGGGGTACATTTTGACCAAATGACAACTTTTTCGTTGCCTCTGGGTTTAGCATGCGCTAAGTGCATGGGCACACGTGACCTCGTCTCATCCGAAAGACTGCACGTTCAGACCGTACGGCCTAGTGTAGAGCGAGTGGAAAATCCCCTGTAGGGCCTACCCAGGTTCGAACTCGGGTTTATTGTATACGAGGCGAACGCGTTACCTCTGTGCCACTCTAGACTTAGGGGGTTGAAAAGGAAATATTGCCCGTTTTCACATTTAGGGCCATTTAAATTAAGGGAGGTCATTCAATGACACAAAAGAACAAGAAAAATAAATGCTGCTCTTTCTAGCAATGGGTGAATGTTCTCTTACTAATAATTGTGTGGTGTTTGCAACCAACAAAAAACATAGTGCAAACAAATTAATTATTTAATAATTTAAAAGGCGATAAAGACATTTGAATTAATGATTGTAGAAATGTGTGAAGTGCCTTAACCCCCCTCTCCCCCTCCCCCCATCTCTCCCCCTCTCTCTCTCTCTCTCTCTCTCTCTCTCTCTCCCTCCCTCTCTCTCTCTCCCCCATTCTCTCTCTCTCTCTCTCTCTCTCTCTCTCCTCTCTCTCTCTCTCTCTCTCTCTCTCTCTCTCCCTCAATCTCTCTCTCTCCCTCTTCCCTCTCCCCCTTCTCTCTCTCTCTCTCCCTCATTCTCTCTCTCTCTCTCTCTCTCTCTCTCTCTCTCTCTCTCTCTCTCCTCCCTCTCTCTCTCTCTCTCTCTCTCTCCCCCCCCTCTCTCTCTCTCTCTCTCTTCTCTCCCCCTCTCCCTCTCTCTCTCTCTCTCTCTCTCTCTCCTCCCCCCTCTCTCTCTCTTACAGAAAAATGAAAGCTGTACATGAAATACCAGATGAAGAATATGCCATTCCTGTGAAGTCGGAGTGTGGCTGCTCACGTGATTGGGTAATCAAAGGCTGTCACACACGCAATGTTCTCATACCATTGCTGGTGCATTTGTACCATAGTGTTCAAGTCTTCGGCTGTTGGGATGATCCCTGGAGGCGTTTAGCCAGGGTACAACAACAATAAAACACATAAGGAACAAGGGCATCGCCGAGCGGCAGATATGTCCTTTGCCGGCTACGCCCTGTACCTGCCCCGCCCTGTACCTCCCTCTGCCCCTCACATCTTACCCATAATTGGTGGGGTGTACACCCTTAACACTGAGACAAAGGACAACAAAACAAAACAAAAACATACACGAACGAATAATGTATGCTCCTTTGCGATCGTAGATCGGCAAAGGACAATAAACCGGGGGGTGAATGCCAGAACTGCCCATCTGTGCTCTTTATTCCTTTTGAGAATGACCGTTCTGGCAGGCACCCCTCGAAGCATGACATACATTAACCCTTTCACCGCCAAAGTCGCATTTTAGCACCACAGTGATTTAACACCTATGTCACTAAAAGGCATCAAATTGGGGTGATATTATCCAAAGACCCTATTGTCTTAGTTTTGGGAAGTAAGGATAGACCTTATTTTCCATATATGTCACAGAAGAATCCCCATTACTGCAGATGGATTTGCTTCTCTACCCAGGTAAATGTAATGGACATGTTGGGCTGAACTATGGCTGGCGATGAAAGGATTAATTTCCAAGGTGTGTAAAGCTTTTGATCTGTCTCCCCGTTGCAGGTTCCACGGACACGGGGTCGTTGTGATTCGGTTCAGTTCCACCAGGGCCCCGACCTGTCTGGCCAATGTGTGCACTCCGCAGGCGGGACTGACCGTGGGGGATGTCGTCGATGATGTGCACGGTGGCCACCACCACCACCACCACGCCCGGGCCTGTTGGCTGTGCTGGTGGGTTTCTAGTCAATAGAGGCAGTGTTAGTAGTAAACTGAGCCCAAAAGATTAAGCAACCCCCTAACAATGGTGCGGACATTACCCACAACGTTATCTGCACATGCACAAAGTTAAAGTAGTCATGCGGCTCAGTAAATAGATAGGCTGAATGTGTATTGATTTACAACAAAAAATGTACAAATCACTCCCCCCAAAAAATTGTATTTTGCAAAACGAACAACCACTCATTGGTTCAAACCACGCTGCTTTGCAGGACGGGAAGGAAGAGCTAGTAACTGCTATGAACCTTAAATGCTTCAATGAGATTCCCTCTCCTTCTTCTTTCTCTAAAGGGTTATTGAAACTGGGATATCGTTGCTATATGTATTTATTTAGGCGATTTGCTACAGCGCTTATCCTCAGATATATCCCCCCCCCCCCTCTCGACGCCCCCAATGCCTTTCTATGCAAACAATGTATGAAACCATCCCCACCCCTCCCACCCCAACAGTATTGTGTTTGCATGATCTTAAGGAGGGAGGAAAGGGTGGGATCTAGGAGGGTCTGTTTTGAATATGTGGGGTTTAAATTAAAAATAATAAAACTTGCTTTTTTTTCTGAACTGTCCAGGCTTGCAGGGGGGTCCAGACGGAACGCGGGATGACGTTTCATTGACAGTTTCATCCGTGACTAATTGACTTCTGCGACGTGTTGATGGGTCCTGAAATGGGTCGCTCCTAAATGACCCCTTGGCCAGTGTCAAGGACTGGACTGGACCAGCTGGTCTCCATCCTCAATACATCCCTAAAACACAAAGCATCAAAATCATGCCAAAGTTGGTGTATGCACAAGGAACGGAGAACGGCTCTCTGAAGGAGGGTGTCGCTGGCTGCGCCTTTGTGCTGTTCAAAAGAGGAGACGCAATCGAGGGAAAGAACTGCTCGTATTACGCAGAAGACCTCGGCTGCTTTGCTCGTATCTTTACAGACGGTTCTCTGGAGGAGAATGTCGCCTGGGCATCTCCTATGTTGTCGTGAAAAGTGGAGCCACAGCGAGGAAGCGAAGGGACCTGCTTACTACGGCGACGAAGAATTCAGCTGTAGTGACGTGGAACAAAAACGTTTGTTGCCCAGAAAAGTGGATCCACAATCGAGGAGAACGGATCTCATCACGGAGGAAGGCATCAGCTGCTAGGATGTGGGAGTGTTTGCCTTCCCCCAAGCCCTCTCCTGACAACTGTCCACCAACCCCAGAGCTGAAGCCAGTGCCTTGCTCTCTGCAGGCCTTCTCCTGACTCTCCAAGACCGCCCCCAAACTTTACTACGGCATCCATCTTCCTCTTCACAGTCAGCGTGCTCATCTAGACGAAGGTGAGTACTGTGTATGTCGCTCACGCGATGTAGAATGCACCCCATTGTAATAGTCTGTGGGGCCATGTCTGTGGGGCCATATTCCCATTGTAATAGTCTGTGGGGCCATATCCACGTTTAGCCACATAAGAGCAGTAATCTGTTATCCCCTACCCTGCCTGGTCCTGTGTCTACTACGGGATGTGCGACGTCATTGATGTCATAACTTTTGGTGTCATAGCCCAGGAGTGATGGTTTTTGGTTTAGGCAAGTCAGGAAAGATATATCTAGACCATTTTCTTATTTTCCATATGTGTGACCCCGCAGCACGAAAGGGACATTGTCAAACTGACCATTCTGAGAGAATTATACATGTGAAAACTTCAGACAATGCTCTTCCTACTAATACAAGAACCATTATTGTATGTGTTTTTCTTCCAGAGTTATGAGCACTTAAAGTTAGTAGGGTGAGCACTGGCCATTTTGATAAAAGTCATAAAGTCTACTCTAGTTGGTGAAAATGCATCATTAAAGCACTTATAAGACCATTTAGAGACCATAGAAAAGATTATCCTTTTTAAATATGAAAGATAAGATGTTAGAGAACGCGAACATACCCATGACTCAAACTGTGCAACAAATGAGATTTTTGACTTCCCAAGCCTATTGTGAGAAACTAGCCCAGTGACTTAATGCCCCTGTTGTGGTGCTGGGTCACATATATAAAAGAGAATCTTTAACCAGCCTCAAAATGTCGGAAAGCCCGATTTCGCTGATTTATACAGGTGTACTAATTCTGTGAGACCAAAGAACGTTTTGATTGAGTTATTGGGATTTGATTTCAGGCCCAAAGACAAGCCCAGCTGAGCAGTTCTCCCCTCTGCAGCCATGTCCATCCAGCCACATCAGCATCTCAGCCGTCTGCGGTCAGCATCAGCATGTCCGCTGGCATCTCCTACGAGCTCCAATGTAGCCATGTGCTCTCTGCATCGCCGAACTTCTATTCGTCTGAAGCATGTCTGCACCATCCGTGGAGCCAGCATTGCTTACAAGGTAAGTTTATTGTCTCATTGTTCTCATTTGATTTCGTTGAGGGTTTTTTTGGGGTTCTATTAGTGCTTCTCTTATATATCTCTCTCTCTCTCTCTCTCTCTCTCTCTCTCTCTCTCTCTCTCTCTCTCTCTCTCTCTCTCTCTCTCTCTCTCTCTCTCTCTCTCCTCTTCCCTCCAGTCTGCTCTGCCTTGCATGCATTGAATAATTATTTGCCTTTTTATCATTACATGCTTCATGAATTATCTCAGTAAGGCCTGTTCATTTATGTGCTCATGCATATGTATGTGCTTGTGCGTGTGCGTGCACGTTGAGCTTTGTTGCTAGTTCTGAATGGTCATATTAAAATTTGGGTCCAATAATTCCCAAAATGGTGTTCTTTTTAAAGGTGCCCCCCCCCCCTCCTCCTTCTTCACTTCAGACGTCAACTCTTCTTCAGACGTCCGCTCTTGACTTCAGAATTCAACTCTTCACTTCTGACGTCACCTCTTCACTTCTGACATCCCTCTTCACTTCTGACAACTATTCACTACAGACATCGCCTCTTCACTTCTGACGTCAGCCCTTCACTTCAGACGTCACCTCTTCACTTCTGACGTCGCCTCTTCACTTCTGACGTCACCTCCTCACTTCTGACATCGCCTCTTCACTTCTGACAACTATTCACTACAGACATCGCCTCTTCACTTCTGACGTCAGCCCTTCACTTTATACGTCACCTCTTCACTTCTGACGTCGCCTCTTCACTTCTGACGTAACCTCTTCACTTCTGACGTCAACTCTTCACTTCTGACGTGAACTCTTCACTTCAGACGTCAACTCTTCACTTCAGTCAACTCTTCACTTCAGACTTCGATTTTTCCTCAGACGTCCGCTCTTCACTTCAGACGTCAACTCTTCACTTCAGATGTCAACTCTATTTCTTCAGACGTCAGCTCTTCACTTCAGACAAATCTTCACTTCTGACGTCAGCTCTTCTTCTTCAGACAACTCTTCTTCTTCAGACGTCAACTCTACTTCTTCAGACAGTTCTACCGGTGAAAATGTTACCGTATGTAAGGATGTTCAAACTGCTCACTGAACATAACTTTGTGAATATTTTATAATGAAGCACAAAACGGACAATACAAACACATTGAGCCGAATAGGATATTGTCTTATTTAGTTGCATATGCGGGTATTTTTTTTTATGTTTTTTGTGCGTTGTATAATGCAAGACATCAACAAACATATTAAGGACCACTGACGTAAAAAAAAATACAGGATTTTTTTGGGCTGCTAAACTGAATTGTGCTTCAATTGCATGCTTCATCAAAATTGCTGAAGCCTGCTGATTCGTTTTTGGTACATTTTCAATCGATCAATCAATCAATCAAAATTTATTGTCTTTAAAAAGATAGAAAATCTTTGTCTGGCATGCACATAAAACAAACATAATGAAGGAACGCCATTTAGAAACTCATCCCAAATCAAATTTTCATTATGCGCTAGCACTGAAGATATGTAATGAACTCCCATAGTTTAATTGGTTTGATTTGATGTTTCCTTGCATTGTTACACAGGAAACCGCTGAAATGAAAATATCCAACAACGAATCTAAAGGCTAAAACAGTGTTTGTGAGTACCAACAGTGGTCCTTAACCTTTGTTGATGGCCGTAGGCTTTATTTTGTTTTCTGGTTTGCTATGTGGGTGTTTTTTTCTCCCTCCTATTACGGGGCATGTCTGGTAGCACCAATTCATAGGCAGCTATGAAGGCGGAGGCAACCACCCAGAGAGGACACTGCACAGCTGCTGAGTCGCTTAATTAAGCAGAGCTCAGTAGTGTTGTGATCTTCTTCTGCGTTCCCAGGCCATATGGCCATAATGGATAAGGTACGTATCTGTCCGGTTTTCAGTTTTCACTGGTCTCCCCGCTGCCTACAGCCGACACATTGTGATTTCTGAGGAGCTCGAGGGAAATTATTTGGAAGATTTTTTTTTATAAAGGCAGGAGAATGAAGTCAGAAAGATAAGGTCAAGGTCAAGGAGATCGTTGGACCCTGAAAATCGGGGGGTCGGAAAAATGGAGTTCCCAAGATGAAATCGGGTGGGAATGTTGGCTGTGTATTGTAAATGTGCCTTTTGGGGTCAAAGTCATGACCTTGATGTGTGACCTTGAAAACTAGCAACGCGGGTGATTTTCGGATGCTTTTATGGGAAATCTACTCAGCAAGATAGGGACAGTCAGCAGCAGTAACAGTAAGATAGTGACAGTGTGCAGCAGCAGCAAGATAATCACAGTCATCCTCCGAAGTCGGGGTGTGGCTGCGTAACTCCGCGGGTGATTCTCGAATACTACATTCGATAACTTTTCAATCTAGTTTAATTAAGGGATGTTACGTCAAACTATGGTTTGCGGATGCATGACTGTCAGAGAGAGAGAGGGGGGGGGGGAGACAGACAGACAGACATAGAGAGAGAGAGAGAGAGAGAGAGAGAGAGAGAGAGAGAGAGTGTGTGTCTGTGTACGTGCATGTGTGCATGCATGTAAATGTTTGTGCGTGCGCGTCGTCCAGTTTCCACCTTTTAGTTTTGCTCCTTTGGCAACACCCCCCCCCCCCCCCCCTCTACCTCCCTTATAGTCATTTCCACACGTAGCGGAACCTTTTGCCTTCCAACCATTCCATTTTGTACATTGCAAATTTCGTAATGCCATGCCAAACGTATTACAAATTGATAGTTTGGTGAATATGTAAGCAAAATGCGTTGTGCTAAATGAATCGACAATTTCGTATTTTAATTGGATTTCCAAACCAGTGTTGTCCGGGGGGCGGGCAATGGAAGAGGGATTCGTCCACCCCCTTCTTACCTCCCCCCCCCCCTACACACTGCCAAACCAAGGAACCCGCCGGGATGTTCTGGAACATTGTCTATGGTTGCTACACTTAATATTTTGTCGACGTTGGAATTTAACCAGAATGATCTGAACATAATTCACGCTCACTATTTGGCTTTTTGGTGGTTTTCCAAACCAGAGCCATCAGGCGGGCAAAGGAAAATGGGATGCGTCCACCCATCTTCTGCCCCCTTCAATTCTGCACGCTGCCAAATTGTCAAGCAATTCGCCGTTGTTTTTCTTCTAAAAGTTCGCTACCGTTTTTTTAAACCTCTTTTTTTAAAATGACTGACATTGCGTCATTTAGTGTGAGCGTCACCGTTTTCCATTAGAGTCGGCCCTCACCTCTCTACTGTCATGTTTTCTGAAGAATATTCGAAAGAAAAAACTCCCGGACATTCCGTTACACGTTTTGACACGGTTTGGGCACTACACTTAAAATGTAACAAAATACTTCGTCGTTCTAGAGAATAAAGGATTACAAAGAGCGAAAATGAGGTGAAAGGTCGATTTCGGTTCCATACATTTTTTTCTTATTTTGTGTTCCTGTTCCTATCTTGTCTGCATTTGTGTGTTGTGTGTGTGTGTGTGTGTGTGTGTGTGTGTGTGTGTGTGTGAGAGAGAGAGAGAGAGAGAGAGAGAGAGAGAGAGAGAGAGAGAGAGAGAGAGAGAGAGAGAGAGAGAGAGAGCGCACTTTGTTTTAAGCGTTTTTTTCAACTCTTTTGGGTTCTGTCTCCTCCCTCTCTCTGTCCATCTTATCTGTCCTACTTTATCTTAGATTTATATATATATATATTTGTTTTATTTAGTTCAATTTCATTCCATAAGCTTTTCCCCCCACGTTCGCTACTATTCCAAATCACTGTTGACATTCAGCTGTGGCGAGTTGAGCCCATTGCTGTGAGAGGGGCACAGGGATGGAGACCACGTCCACTCCCTCCCTACTCCCCCCTCTGCACTGCCGAATTGTAAATGGACCCTTCCTTTGCTTAGAGCTTTTTGTTTCAGAAACAAATGTCAAAATTGTCACCCAAATCCTATTCAGTAAACTAAATGTTGGTGCTTTCTGAAGACTTTTGGTCTGTGGGCGTTGTTATATTTTCGTTTGGCATTTTGTTTCTGTCTAAATTTGAAGTTTTATTTTGTATCTTGCATTTTTTCTTTTTTCCCCAACTTATTTTCAATGAATGAATGAATCAAAAACATAAGCAAACATATACATGCAATTTACAATTTAGCATACATCCATCCTTTTTGTATCTTGCATCTTTGTCTTGCCTTTTGAGCCATGTGTGAAAACGAATGCGTGTTGTAAATTAAGTGGCGCGCGTGTGTGTGTGTGCGCGCGCGCGCGCGTGCGTGCGTGCGTGCGTGCGTGCGTGCGTGCCTGCGTGTGCACGCTTTGAAAGAGCGAGGGAAAGAGGGGGGGGGGGGAGAAGAAAGATAAATATGATTTTATTTAAGCCAAAAACTTACATCCTAGACGACATTAATGTCTTTGTTTTGCTAGTGGGCGCCTTTCAAGTCCATTGCACATATTATCGTCTTTAATTTCCTCGAAACTCCCTACCCGTATTAGGTATTAGGTATTAGGTACTTTATAGTCACAGAGGCGTCTCTGTGAAATTCGGGTTGCTTCCACCTGGAGAGCGCGTCGCAGCCAGAGGCGCGCCACCCATTTTTGTTGTTGTTGTAGGCTATAGACAAATATATCACTTTGATTATACATGTTTGTTCTCAACTTGGACATGTTTATGTAACCTGGGTCTGATAAGTTTAGACTGAGGGCTGCTAGCTTTATGGGCTATAGTTTGTAACGATGTAGATAACATGCCATGAATTGTTTGTTTTTGAAATTAGTTAAGATGTGAACGCTGGTAGGATAGGGTTAATGTGTGGTTGGCATTTGACATGGAAAGATAAAACCACTTCAGTTAACGGGACAAATACGAGTTTGTTTGCAATCACATTTTTCGATATAACTATGTCGCAGTAAAACAACAACGTATGTAGACATGAACTGAATACTCTATTGCCTGTGGCATGCTAAACATGTTGATGACATGCAGTCAAATATATTTCGAAGGTTAGAAGGAAATCAGTCATCGTCCTGAGACAGCGGGCAACAGCTTCGGCTGGCACACACGGTTAGGAACACCCCCCCCCCCCCCCCCCCCCCCCTTGGGGATACCGGGAGGTCTTTCAATAGGACTAGTTCCCCCCATCTTCTGGAAGTTCTATGCTAGTAACTTCCCCTACTCTTATCACTCTCTTTGACTCTGCCTTTTCTCTTCCTTTTGCTTTCTGACGTCTATTTTTTTCTGCCTCGTTGGTCCATTCCCCTGCCTTTATTCATAAAGTTTCTTATACGTTTTGTTTCCTTTGGCAGTAATGACATGCCAGGTGTTGTGTTGTGGACGGGTGGTTAGGCAATGCTAATGTGAGCACTTGAATGGGCACTCTGCGCCTATTCTGCAGTGGGTATTAGCCTGCACGGTGTTTTTTTCTTTTTCTTTTTTCTTTTTTTTTCTTCCGTGCAATGCTTATAAAATGTATAATATGTGAATATACTGATTTGCCATGCTTTCTTAAAGAGATACATGTATAATTAATTATTCACGATTTGTAATGTTTGTGATACAGTGATCTTAATTTGAATGCTTCTAATGTAATCCCATTTTAAAGAGATGTATACGGTAATTTATTCATGATGTGCAGCGATATTCTGTAAAATGGTGGTCTTGGTTGATAATTGTAGTCTTGGTTTGAATGCTCATAATCTGATCCCATGTATCTTAATGTTACTATCTTAGTATTAGGCCTATGTTATTATGCTTCTGTTGATTGTGTTGTTGATTGCTTTAAACATGTTCCTAATTGAATCCCATGTGTCTTAATGTTATCGTGCTTTCTGCGATTGCTTTGTGATATGTTTTTAAAATGATTTGATGTTGCACCTGAATGTAATTTATCTGCTGAAATAATAAAGTAGACTTGACTTGACTTGACTTCTTATTATTTTCGGTTATGTATTGTGCATTTGTACATGTACACAATATGTAACTTTAGTATTGCTTATTTTGTGTTCATTTTATATGATTGGTTGTACTCTAGAAGTGAGAAACCAAGCGGAATGGCTGACGCTCTTAGCATAGCTTAATTTTAGTTGCTATAGTCTTCAATGAGAAATTTGCGATGCCATGCTGTTTTTTCTTGCATGTTTTTGTTTATTTGTGGAGTCAATGCATGTGGGATGTTATTGACGTGTTTGATGTTTACTGTGGTGACAGTTCTGAGAAAACCGTTGCTGTTGACGGGACTATAAGCAATGTAAAAATAAAATAAATAACATTTTGATGGTAAAGTAAAGAAAGGTAGCTCTCTGTAATTAACTCCCTTCACCAAAGTTATTTACGACACCTAGTCGCCTAGCAAAGTATAATCAACAGCCACTTGGAGACAGACCCAAGTCCATCCTCAAAAAAGGATGACCCAGGACTGCCTATATGACCATCACTTACACAGTGCACAACAACAGTGGTGGAGAGAATTAGTGCACAAACAAATCAATATTAACCCTTTCACCGCCAGCCATCTTTTTCCATTTCCATTAAAGCTACTTGGCTACAGAAAAGATTTTGTCTGCAATATTGTTGGATTTCTCTCTGACACATTTAGAATGGGGTCAATCCTTACTGCCCACATTTAGGAACACAATATCATTGAATAACAGACCCTGATTTCAAGAGTTTTTAATGACATGGTTGTTGAATCATTGTGGTGCAAAAATGCGACATTGGCAGTGAAAGGGTTAATTCAAGAATGGCATAGCCTTCGTTTTCATTTTGAATATCGTGCCATATACAGACCCGATCCCTTATGATGTGGTCTATAACTCCGCTTGATTCAGTACAAATACAAGATTATTGAGTGAGCCAAAGCATCAGTGTACAGGGGAGATCATTTTGGTTTTACCCAATTTACTATTCTATAGTTTGTACTAGCCTATAGGATATGACCTTTGTTTATTGTTGGTTGTGCATTGTGCATTTGTACATATACAAAATATGTAATTTTAGCATTGCTTATTTGTGTTAATACGATTTTTTTGTAACCTAGGAGTGATACATCAAGTGGAATGGCTGACGCTCTTAGCATGGCTTCATTTCATTTGCTATAGGCCTCGATGAGAAATGTGCTTTGCCATGCTGCTTTTTATGTATATTAACTAAGTGTAGGATGTTATTGACGTGTTTGATGTTTACTGTGGTGACAGTCCTGAGAAAACCATTGCTGTTGACGGGATTATAAGGAATGTAAAAATAAAAGATTGCGCAATTAACAATGAACACATGCACATAGACAACCAAATATGTATATCTAATGTATAAATATTAATATTTATGTTATATTTTTTAATACACTTGAGACGTTTTCGATGCGCATGTTTAAGGGAGAATTAAAAAAAATCCTTATGATAATGATATTGGGATAATAATAATAACAATAATAATAATAATAATAATAATAATAATAATTCCTTGTAACAAAATGTGATAATAATAATTCCTTGTGATAATGAAACTGTGATATCTGATAATAATAATTCCTTGTGATAATGATAATGATAATTCCTTGTGATAATAATAATAATAATTCCTTGTGATAATGATACAACTAATTCTTTGTAATAATGAAACTGATAATAATAATAATAATAATAATAATAATTCCTTGTGGTAATGATAATAATAATTCCTTGTGCTAATGAATCTATGATGATAATAATAATTCCTTATGGTAATTAATCTATGATAATGATAATGATAATAATAATAATAATAATTCCTTGTGGTAATGATAATAATAATTCCTTGTGCTAATGAATCTATGATGATAATAATAATTCCTTGTGGTAATGATAATAATAATAATTGTGATAATGAATCTATGATGATAATAATAATTCCTTATGGTAATTAATCTATGATAATGATAATGATAATAATAATTCCTTGTAATAACGAAACATTGTTGAACAGCATATGATCCTTGATTTAAGCATACCAGTGTGTAGTTGGGCTGTTGGCAAAGCTTGTGTTCAATGGATGCATTAGAATAAGTTCAAATTGATTAATTGTTTATATATATTCTTAAAATCTATTGACATTTTATTTGTTTTATGTTTTTTTTAAATTTCATTTTGTACATGTTTCTTTGGGCTGAAAGTACATTTCAGGTTTTTCTATCGTTTTCTAATGTTCCCATTCCTCTCTTCTTTCCATGCTTAATTAATTTGTACAATGCTTTTCATATAAAACTCTGCTCGAACAGTGTTCCCGTTAGTGCTTCACGAGGGGCGGCACACGGGTGTCGATGTCGTTAACCCTTTCACCGCCAGCCATATGTCAGCCCAAGATTCCCATTAAATGTACCTGGATAGAGAACAAAGTCCATCTGCAGTATTTGGGGATTGGTCTGTGACATATATAAAAAAATGTCTATCCTTACTTCTCAAAACTAGGACAATAGGGTTTTTGGATAATATACCCCAATTTGATGCCTTTTAGTGACATAGGTGTTAAATCACTGTGGTGCTAAAATGCGACTTTGGCGGTGAAAGGGTTAATGTATGTGGTGTGTGTTCTGTTCTTCAGCCAATTTGTTTGTATGCACAAAGAAGAAAGTTAAGCACCCCACCACTTTTTTGCTGTAGATGAGATGAAATCGAGATTTCTTGCAAATAATCAATAAAGAATGAAACAACATTGATTGGTAAATGAAAGTTTGACTATCTGACTATAAGAAAACGCATAATTTAATGTATGGTTTTACAAATGCATTCTGATATTCTGAAGCAAAAAGGGTTGTCATGTTCAAATTAAAAAATACCATGTTTAATTATCAATGTAACAATTTCATATGGCTATCTGAAAAGTTAATTATTGTGGGAAAACGTCACGAGGAGTGTTCAAAACTCATTTGGCAAATCAAAGTTCAGTAGCGTGTGTTTCCTCCCTGTGCCTGGATGGCTGCTTCAACCCTGCGTCTCATCCCTCCTGTCAGACTTGTAATAGCTAATTTGCTTTAAGGGGTGCTTAACTTGTTTCTTTGTGTATATGTGGTGTGTGTTCTGTTCTTCAGCCAATTTCTTTGTATTTAGGGGTTCCAGCAGGAAGTCTTGAACTTCAAAAAGAAGATTGTGCTGCTGTTCTTAATCATACTGTTTATAAATTATAATGGGATTTAAGATATATATGTTCTTACATCTTTAAACTTGAGCTGTTCTTAATCACTATTCGGTATTTTTATTCAAATAATGTACTCTGTTATGACTTGTAAAATTATTTAAGATTTATCCAAAAGAAGATTGTGCTGCTGTTCTTAATCATACTCTGTTTATAAATTATAATGGGGTTTAAGATGTATATGTTCTTACAACTTTAAACTTGAGCTGTTCTTAATCACTATTCGGTATGTTTAGTCAAATAATGTACTCTGCTATGACTTGTAAATTATTCAAGATTTATCCAAAAGAAGATTGTGCTGCTGTTATTAATCATACTATGTTTATTAATTATAAAGGGGTTTGGTTTAAACAAGATTTATTCAAATAAAGCACATACAGCAGCACATAATTTAAATAAATAGAGCACAAGCTTAGAGCTTATACAAGGCACTCCAACATTTTTCAATTACATAATATTGGCTGCCACAAGCATGGAAATAAACAGCACAACATCAATATTAGTGTACAATGGGAAGAAAAACAAATAAAACAATAACTTACCAACAAAAACACGAATCAAAACAACAGATTAGAAATGGGGTTTAAGATGTATATGTTCTTACAACTTTAAACTTGAGCTGTTCTTAATCACTATTCGGTATTTTTATTCAAATAATGTACTCTGTTATGACCTGTAAAATTATTTAAGATTTATGTATTCTTAACTGGTATATAAATGTGTTAACTTTGTGCGTGCAATTTGGCTGGCGTATGTTTTTCATCAAGGTGGTTCTTCTATATTAATTTGCTGTGTGCAATATGGTTGGAGCATTTGTTTCAGCAATGTGATTTTCTTAACCCTTAATTCAATATCTATGTTTAATGTTGTAATTTTGTGTTTGACTCAATGTTAATTTCTCAGTATTGAGATAATAAAGATGACTTTTTCTTGAACTTGAACTGCCCCCTAAAGTCCATCTGTTCGTCTTCATAATAATAATAATAATAATAATAATAATAATGACAATTTATATAGGGCTTATTCTCCTTACGGGGCTCACAAAGAAGTTAAAAATCTGAACAAATATTTATAATAATTTTATTTTTTTAACGAAGCGAAATCACGATAACTAACTACATTTACGTCACACACACACACACACACACACACACACACACACACACACACACACACACACACACCCTTCACACTCCACGCCTTTGGTGTTCCCGTGGGGATATCGGGGGGGGGGGGGGGTGTCTTTGGGTAGAAATAGTTCCCTCATTTCGACTGAAAATTCTCTGCCCCTGACTTGTGTACTGAATCGCGCGCGCCACCCAAATAAAATGATCACCTATAGCTTATAAAGTATGATTACTAACATGACGCGTGTGTGGACATAAGAAGTGTAAATGACGCGCCACTTGTCATCGCCACTTCAGTGTGATGTGTGTGAATGTTAATACGTTGTCAATTGTTTATCTGACATTATCTCCGTTATTACTATATGTGGACATGTGTAAATGACGTAACTTGTCTCAGCGCTACTTCAGTCCGATGTGTGTTGTCTAATATGTGTATTGTAAACGTTTATCTGACATCATTTACTCCGTTATTACTAACATCCCATTTTGTGGACATGAGAAGTGTCATGGACGTGGCATTTCTCATCGCCACTTCAGTGTGATGCGTGTTGTGTTTGAAATAAATTAATACGTTGTCAATTGTTTATCTGACTTTATAATCTCCGTTATTAGTAACATCCCATTTTGTGGACGTGTCTAAGTGACGTGACTTGTCTCAGCGCTCCTTCAGTGCGATGTGTTGTGTTTGAATGTTAATACGTTGTCAATTGTTTATCTGACTTTATAATCTCCGTTATTACTAACATCCCAGTTTGTGGACATGAGAAGTGTAAAGGACGCGCCACTTGTCATCGCCACTTCAATGTGTTGTGTTTGAATACGTTGTCAATTGTTTATGACATTATGTCCATTCGTACTATAACATGCCATTATGTGGACATGAGAAGTGTGTAAATGACGTGCCATTTCTCATTGTCCCTTCAGTGCCATGTGTATTGTAAACCTTTATCTGACATCATTTACTCCGTTATTACCAAGATCCCATTTTGTGGACATGAGAAGTGGGATGGACGTGGCACTTCTCATCGCCTCTTCAGTGTGATGTGCATTGTAAACGTTTATCTGACATCATTTACTCCGTTATTACTAACATCCCATTTTGTGGACATGAGAAGTGTGATGGACGTGGCACTTCTCATCGCCACTTCAGTGTGATGTGTGTAGTGTTTTGAAATAAATTAATTCGTTGTCAATTGTTTATCTGACATTATCTCCGTTATTACTAACATCCCATTATGTGGACGTGTCTAAATGACGTGACTTGTCTCAGCGCTCCTAAAGTGCGATGTGTTGTGTGTGAATGTTAATACGTTGTCAATTGTTTATCTGACATGATCTCCGTTATTACTAACATCCCATTATGTGGACATGTGTAAATGACGTGACTTGTCTCAGCGCTACTTCAGTCCGATGTGTGTTGTCTAATATGTGTATTGTAAACCTTTATCTGACATCATTTACTCCGTTATTACTAACATCCCATTTTGTGGACATGAGAAGTGTATATGACATGCCACTTCTCATTGCCCCTTCAGTGTGATATGTGTGTGTGAATGTTAATACGTTGCCAATTGTTTATCTGACATTATCTCCGTTATTACTATATGTGGACATGTGTAAATGACGTAACTTGTCTCAGCACTGCTTCAGTACGATGTGTGTTGTTTAACGTGTGCATTGTAAACGTTTATCCGACATTTACTCCGTTATTACTAACATCCCATTTTGTGGAGATGAGAGATGTGATGGACGTGACACTTCTCATCACCACTCCAGTCTCCTTTGTCTTCCGTTTCATTTTGGTACAATTATTGTCAAACGTTTATCTCACATTGTTTGTTCCAACAGTGCTGATATGACGGCTGTGTGGAAGTGAAGCTGTCCACGGGACTATCCATGACTAACGAACTAATGTGGAAATGACTAACTAATGTGGAAATGAAGCTGTCTACGGGACTATCCATAACTAACGAACTAATGTGGAAATGAAGCTGTCCACGGGACTATCCATGACTAACGAACTAATGTGGAAATGACTAATGTGGAAATGAAGCTGTCCACGGGACTATCCATGACTAACGAACTAATGTGGAAATGAAGCTGTCTACGGGACTATCCATGACTAACGAACTAATGTGGAAATGAAGCTGTCTACGGGACTATCCATGACTAACGAACTAATGTGGAAATGACTAATGTGGAAATGAAGGGGGGAGGGGGAGTAGTGGATGAATAGACGTCGATCCCTTTGGCCGTTTTGTATTCGACTTCTATTCGACTTATCAGTAGGTAGCTCAATTTATTTTTTGAGTCAGAATGCTGCACAAAATGTAAAGGCATTTTCGTCAGTATCAAATTTCAAATCTAACTTGCGGGGGCATCTCCTTAATCCCATCCATTAAAACTGTTATTATCACTAAATGCACCACACACAAGCGATTTTTGTCTGTTTAGACTAATGCTGTCGTTGCGTTTCTCTGATTATGTTTGCTTGTTTTTCTTCTTTCCTTTTTGTTTGTGGCTCAAGCCACAAACCTATAACTCACTTTGTCGGTCGGTCGGTCGGTCTGTCGTTCCAAAATTGTCGCACATTTTGACAAAATTGTCGCACTTCAAATGGATGGAAGTTCAGTTTAACGTCGCGTATCGGCTTTCGCCATGTACGACGGGTAGCACTTCAAATCGAGGCTACACTTCTGGCCGCTCTTTAAAATGATGTATTTTAAAAGCGTACAAAATAATAAACATATGTAATACAGACACTACAACAGACACGACGAGTATGCGGTGCTTCTTTTGATGAGTATAAGTAGGATACATAGTTTTAAATGTTTTCCAAAAGATATAAAAAGTTACGAAATGGTGCAGAGATAACATTCTGGTTTACAGATTAAAATTATTGAAAATCCAGGGGAGGTAACTCATGATTGGAGTGGTAAAAATAGACCGCGTGCCACAAACTATTGCGATTTCGCGCTTGTTTGACATTAGGCTACTTAATTGTGTCATTATGCTTTTTATGATTACTTTTGCCTTTTATTTGATTGACACTATGCTGCTTGTGTCATTATGCTTTTTATGATTACATTTGCTTTTTATTTGATTGATATTAGGCTACTTGTGTCATTATGCTTTTTATGATTACTTTTGCTTTTTATTTGATTGACATTAGGCTACTTGTGTCATTATGCTTTTTATGATTACTTTTGCCTTTTATTTGATTGACACTAGGCTACTTGTGTCATTATGATGTTATGAGTATTAATAATGGTAGTAGTAGTAGTAGTAGTAGATGATGAAGTAAATTGTGGTGGAAGTCGTTTTTTTTCTTTCTTCATTTATGTTTTGTTTGGCCGGTTGGTTTCTGTTTTGCTTGTTCTTATTACTGATGGTGATGTTCTGCGTACCATGTCATTGTTATATTGCTGTGGCACAGTGGTAGTAGTGGTAGTAGTAGTGATGGTGGTGGTGGAGAGGTAGTAATCGTAATCGTAATCGTAATAGTAGTGGTGGTGGTGGTGGTGGTGGTGGTAGTGGTTAGTGGTGGTAGTAGTAGTAGTAGTAGTAGTAGTAGTAGTAGTAGTAGTAGTAGTAGTAGTAGAGGTGTGGTGGCGGTGGTGGTGATGGTGGAAGTAATAGTAATAGTAGGTGA
>CM065702.1:8389411-8396911 GCA_017654935.2 Phymorhynchus buccinoides
CTACTGTAATCCCTTCTTGATGGTTTGCCAAAAAAATCTTCATCGCGAATTGACGAAAATTCAGAAAATATGACTCGCCTTGTACTGAGGTGTCCAAATTATCTCTCTACCCCAATCTGGCTTGAACTCTTCGCTGGCTTCCCTGTCGGAAGGCGTATCGATACAAGCTCCCTCTGCTCGTTTCAATCCCTGAAGGTCCTGGCCTCCTTCTGATATCGCTGATCTTCTGAACCTTTACACAAACCCCTTCCCCCCCTTTTTTATACAGTTTTACCCTCCTCTTCTTGACACTTCTCTTCCTCCAATACTCGCTACGCACCTTCTCTTTCCCAGCCCCCTCCACGTGAAGACTCCCTTACCTCTCCGTTCGCACTCCCTTCTCATTTAAGTATCTCTCAAAACTACTCTTTTCAAATCATAGCCGGCTATTATTTCCATCCGCGTGTGTTTGTGTGCATTCGTGCTTGTTTGTGCATGTGTGTTGCGTTTGCGCGCGTGTGGTGCGTTGTGTGTGTTTTTGTGTGTGTGTGTCTGTTAGTGCGTGCGTGTGCGCGCGCGCGCGTGTGTATAATAGTTTTTGTCGTTTCTTTATTTATATTCTTGCTGTTATTCATTTATTATTGTATGCGTAGGGATTTTTTAAATCTTATTTTATTTTAATTATTATTAGTATTATTATGGTGAGGGATCCCTCTGCTTTCTTGATCAAGATAAGATATATCCTTTTAAAGATACAAACGGTCAAAAATACTCGTTTTCTCGGTCATTTGAGATTGTTTTCGTTGGACTAGAGTGAACCTGGACACAATTAATTATGGAACAAATTTCATTTTTGTTATAGTCCTGCTTGAATCCCTATAAATAATCTCGTTCACGATTGATCTGGATTTTGCTGAGATTTGGCAGACAGTGAAGTATCACATCCAAATAATTATGTTTAAGTTTTGAGTTCCTGGGAGCTGTCTATCAACAACCGTGGCTATTTATTATTAGTCGTTTTGTAACCCCTCCTTTAGCAACAACTCTCCTCATATAGAACTGCACAATCAGTTGTTCCCACTTGGCTCGTCGTAGGCCTTCTAAAGAGGTCACTATGATCGATGGCTTGGGGTAAAACGACTATCTTTAACAGCCATTGACGTATTATTGGATTTTATTCAAAGACAATAACTTGTGATAAAACAAAGACTGCAGAAATAGAATATTTTTGTTGTCTGTGTAAAATATAAGTTCATAGTTTGCCGTAAGTTCAATAAATATGTCATGTACTATCTAAGTAGTCCGTATTTGCCTCCGGCCATCCGATTATGGTTTGCTGACATTTAAAAAAATACCACAATGCAATGAGTTGTCTTGTTGCAAAGCTTTGTACTGTTGTCTCTGTTCTAATTGTTCTGATTATCTCTCCACTCGTGTCGAATTATTATTACTAGCGCAACCCCAGTACCGGTAACGCCTAGTACCGTAACGCGCATACCGGTTTCGCCGGTCCCCGCGAAATATTATATTATGTAATTTTGTCTCCTCTCCCTCGCTTCCATCTTCTCTCTCATCCCGTTCCAACCCCCACCCCCACCCCCACCCCAACCATCCGTCCAGAAATACCGAGAGTACTGTTGCCGAGAGGCGTGTATACGCGTTTGCACCTTTGCCAAATCGTGCAAATGAGACGGCCGCCTGGTTGTCCGTTGCCATCGCCACGTTAGGGCTGATAGCAAAATTGAAGCGATACCACACATAACAGGTTACTTACTTTTGCCCCTGGTGTATTCTCTTTTTTCTCTCCACCACGTCAACCCAGTAACCATTATCGTTGACATACAAACATTTCTGGTGTACTTAAAGACCTAATGTCAGGCTCAAAGTAATAAAATGTATCAACCAAAAAACAAAACCAAAACAAACCCCGAACAAGTCAGACTCAGACCACATCATGCAGTGCAAGGAACTGTCTTTTACTCTCAGCACCCTGAGACGACAATTGACATGGCCATGGCCTGTGGTTACTCCGGGACAAGCGCGGGTTTCTGCTGCAGCTGACTGCGACCTTCATCCACTTCTTCTTCTTCTTCGATCGCTCAAGACAATTTCCTGTCAATTATGAAGCCGCAGATGCGCATGCTGCCGAGTGCTCCTAAGTAACAAAATATTAGGCCCAGCACTGTCTGACTTTAGGCCGAAGGAAATCGTTTTGAAAGTGTTTCTTGAAAAGGCAGGAGATGACCGAAAGGGCAGAGAGCTAGTAGATGACAGCAAGCAAAGGGAAAAGCAGAGTCAAAGAAGAGTGACGCTTAGAGGAAGTTTACAAGCACATAACTTGGCAGAAGGTGGGGTTACTATTTAATAAAAAAGACACCACCCCGGTATCCCCAAGGTGGAACCTTCATCCACTGGACGGGATTAGCATATGATATGGATAAAAAAAGAACAAAGAAGAAGAAGAGGAGGAGGAGGAGGGAAAAGAAAAGAGGAAAAAGAAGAACAATACCGCCAATTTGTTATGTATTTTATGTTAACTATTATTCGTTGACAGAAAACGAAGATTCCCACAGACACTAATGCATGAAATGCAAAGCAGCCCCGACTCGATAGTCTTTAACTAAAATATTTTGTCTGTGAGAACAATTGTAATTCTCCTTCAGTGGCAGGCAAACCATTTAACACAAACTGAATGGAAAGTCTGATTTTCAAATCCTACAGAAAGCCCACCAGTTCACATCAATATGGTGGCCAAACCACAATGTTTCTCAGTTGTATTTGCGCGCGCAAACATACACACACACGCATACACACATACATGCACGCGCGCGCGTATCACACACCCATATATAAACACACACACACACACCCACGGCACACACACACACACACACACACCACAACACCCACACACAGAACACAGACCACACACACACACACAGACACACACACACACACACAAACCCCACACACACACACACACGACACACACACAACACAACACACACACACACAACACTCACTAAATGCACATATATTGTGAACAAAGCATTATCATCAAAGTATATCATAACCATCATCAAAATATATAATTATATATTTTTTAATTCCATGTATTTCTATTGCTTTTGGTTTCTCCTGAACAATGTCCAAAACGTTTCCCTGTACCGGGTACCCATACTATAGTAAATAAAGAAATTCAACGAAGAATTGAAAAAGCTTGAGGTTTCCAAAATCCACAACGTAGCAAGATAGAAATTGTGATATTTGCCTCCAGCAGTCATCCCTGGCAAGAACAGATATGCGAAACGAAAAGCACACACAGGAGAAATGCATATGATGAAAAACACAGAATTGCCAATCAACATTTTAGTGAGTGACACTTTCCCGAGCAGAGAGTGAAGACGATGCTTCAGTACGCCATGTCACAATCTGACGAAGTTTTACCGTTGTAATTATTGTTGCAGATACGACTGTGATCATCAATGTACCAGGTAAGGCAGCTCCGAATATGGTACCATGGAGAGTGTCAACCAACTCTTTGTGATTAATGTAGAATCCTCCACCGTTCATCAACATTTTCGCTTCACCACTCACTGGGTCGTATACGCATTGAATCCAATACCGATAAGATACAATGAAAAACAAACCAAGCACAATTACACTGACTGACAAAATGATGATGGCCATCGTTCTCGTTCTCATCAGAGTCTGATACTTCAGTGGTCTGAGGATACAGTAACATCTCTCACAGGCAATCATGGCGGACAGGAAGTAGGAGACGAACCCATAACCCAGAAAGAAAACGAGATTGTTGTTGGCCATGAATTTGTTCATTGGTGTTTGAATGGATTGCATGCTCAAATAAAGGTATGCATTTTCAGAATGTATAAATAAGCTCGAAGTTAAGAAGAGCTCGTCAGATACAGCCAGCATGAACATACAAAGGTTGACACGATCTTTTAAACTTTGCTTGTAGAAAACTGCCATGTTGATTACATTCGCCGGTCCACCAATTATGTACAAGAATACTAATGTAAGGTCTTTAACCTCGCCTGCGTATTGTTCTACCTCCAGGTTGACAATGTTGTGTGGATTGTCCCAGGGTAAATACTGTGACTCATTGACCCTGACAGGAATGCATCCTTTGTTCATTGACATGTTCTGCACAACGTCCTGTGTGGACATTTTGTCCTTATCTAGTGGAGAAGTGCTGATTGTCATTGGCTGAAACACGTTATCTGTAATTGACACACTAGCTTTTCTTAATAATAATAATAATAATAATAATAATAATAATGAGCATTTATTTGCGCTTATCCTTAAACAAGCCCTCAGCGCTTACAATAATAAACACATAAATCAGAATACCCCCCCACCCACCCTCCCCAAACCAAGCATTAGAAAAATTTGATAATGTCCCCCCCCCCCCCCACACACCACATGCACAGGACACACAAAAACACACATCAAGACACACACACACAGACACACAACACACACACACACACCACAACACACACGCAACGCGCTCGCTTAAATGCGCAACACAAACAAACACACACAAACAAAACACAACACACACACCACATATCACTCACTTGCACAAACTACGCAATGCACGCACACATACAGATGCACGCGCACAGAAGGGACAAATATTAGTTTCCAAAAGAAAAGAGCAGGCTACGATTTGAAGAGAGTGGTTTTGAAGGAAGACTTAAATGAAGAAAGGGAGTTGGCAGAACGGAGAGGAAGAGGGAGTTTGTTCCAAGTAGAGGAGGCCTGAAAAGAGAAGGAACGTTCACCAAGAGTCCTGGTGCGGTAGCGAGGGATCTGGAGGAGAGAAGTATAAGGGGAGGAGCATAACTGTCTAAGAGGTGTGTAAATGTTCAGGAGATCAGTGGGATAAGAAGGAGCAAGACCATTCAGGGATTTGTAACAGAGCAGAGAGAGCTTGTAGTGTAGAGATCGATACGGGTTAGGCGACAGGAAGCCAGTGAAGAGATTCAGGCATAGGGGTAGAATGTTACCGTATTAAATAGTTCAAACGAACTAAAAACAAGTTTCTTATAAAGTATTAATTACAAAAATAAGCAGGTTGAACAGGGTTATGTAATATTCTGCTCGTCAGAGGATAAGGATAGTTGGTTACAAGTGGCCTTGTTGGTCGAGCAATTGCTTCAAAACTAAATTTATTAATGTATGAATGTCAAGAATGGAGACTTGTGTTGTTGAGTGATAATTGAATTCGGTAGCCTAAAAGTAAACGTTAATTTATGTATTTCTGTTTTATGCCTTACAAAAAGAAACTGTCCTCGAAGTGTTGTCAAATTGTATGCATTGCTATGGATACAGAAAGTTGTAAGTGCAGAAAGTGTGAATAATGTCATGAGTTCCTTCATTAATTACACTGATTTACTTAAATACAAAGCACCACAATTTGTGTATTTTGATAGTTATTTTGTTAACAGGGACACCAGTGGCACAAATGAAGGCTGCCATCCACCGAAGACTCTCCAATAGGCCGAAGATCTTCTCCCGAACAGGTGTGTCAGACTGCCATGTTTCATCTCTGAGGTTCTCGAACATGCCACAATCCTGGACGAGATGTTCTACTGTCATGTCAGTGGCACGACAGGGGCACACAGAAGAGTCTCCAATGTGGAATGTTGTGACCATGACTGCTGCCTGAGTCTGCAGTGTCCAGTCCTCAGTCTCGTCATGATCCAATGTGGAACTTTGTGACCATGACTGATGCCTGAGTCTGCAGTGTCCAGTCCTCAGTCTCGTCATGATCCAATGTAGGAATGTTGTGACCATGACTGATGCCTGAGTCTGCAGTGTCCAGTCCTCAGTCTCGTCATGATCCAATGTAGAACTTTGTGACCATGACTGATGCCTGAGTCTGCAGTGTCCAGTACTCAGTCTCGTCATGATCACTTGGTCTTCTCTGGGTAGTAACCATCTTCTTTTGAGCTTCTCTTTCGCAATGGCTTTGGCTTCACCAAATGTTACTTTCTTGCTGTCTTGCCGCTGCTTTCCTTCTTCCTTTGCAAGTCTATCCGCTTCTTCATTGCCTGCTATGTTGCAGGGCCCATATTGCAATGTGAGGGGATCCACAGGATAACTAGTTTTCTTCAGAGGGTTGCTGCGGTTTCTGTAGTGATGAGGACATGTTTCTAAGAACAGAAATACTAAACAGAATAATTGCATCAACTGTTTAAATGCATTTGCATTTTTATTTTTATTTAAAACAATGTTTGCTAATCACAAAAGACTCGTCTCTGTGAAATTCGGACTCCTCCCACAGGTAGAACCTGTAGAATTGCAGTGTAGCACCACCCATATTTATGGCTAAAAATAGAACAAAATTCACAAAGTCAAAGCAAAATCAAGGGAAAACAAAAGGATACAACTTCAATTATCTTCTTATCTTTAATAGTTTCGTCAACCTCGTCTTCTGCCAAATCATCATCATTCATCATCATCATCATCATCATCATCATCATGATGCTTTCCTGATCAACAATCAGGACACATCCACTGAATGCCATCTTCCTTTGAAATGGTTTTAAACTGTTTTGGGGACAGTTTTGAGCACTCCTTGTGACACCACTGCATGCAATTGTAGCATTCAATGCTGTCATCGCCCCCTGTCCCGAGTTCCTTACATGCGTCTGAACACTTCAGACACAGATAGTACTTACGGGAACTATCATCAGCTGTCACTATCCGCCCCTCCTCCCTGCTTCCGTTCCTTCTATCAGCACTTCCACCTTTCCCCAAACCTGGCTCTGAGCCTCTTCTACTACCTCCCCTGTTTGCTATGTTATCTCACAAAACAGTATCCAAAATACCGAATTGATGTACTAAAAGTTAAGCTCACCTGCACACACAAAAATAAGGCTAACAAAAGAGAACTATGCAACTACGAATTGAAAGGTGCAAAACAGAGTAAAACGAAACCAACAGAACGGAAGTCTAAGAACCGTGAGTGAACGATGTCATCAGCCAACTTCAAAACTCCATTTTGTTAAAAAATAACTGCACATTCTTAATAAAACTTCAATTAAATCAATTTCAAAGATATGTCACCGAACTAATGTTGACTATTTTATATCTGAAAACGCAGCAGAACAAGTATAATTTATAACATTTGTTGGAGAGCCCGCTTCATTTCAAACACCGGCCTGAGTGCATGACATTGACCTTCCTTTGTCCAACGCAAGAGCATCAGTAAATCACACTGTTCAACGTTACATACCACTTGCAAAGGATAATGTTCGTCCGTCCCGAGGGATGAAGACCATCCGTCAACAGTTCCAATGTCAAAAGGTTCAGGATGTGGGGTGGGTACGATGAACTGATGACCGATGAGTCCAATGCGGATATTGAAGGTTTTGTGACAGTGGGGACAGGAAAGGGAGTTGAGGGGATCTGTTGGAGTTGGAGAATTGCTGCTGCTCTTGCGATGTTTTCGCTCTTCTCGACCTGCCTGGGCTGTCTCGATTCGGTGAG
>CM065702.1:8401911-8420791 GCA_017654935.2 Phymorhynchus buccinoides
ATATAGCATTTATCTACTCGTTAACTTCATGTATCACCCTGTCGTTTATTACAACATTAATGCATTAATGTTAATTGCCAATGTACATGTAGTAGCGCTGTGCGATTTGCACCAGTGGACCTTTTGTGCCATACTGTGTTGCGCCAATGACGGTGTTGCACCAAATTGTATTTTGCAACAATTAGCTCTTTTTTATGACTGTGCGTGTTCCGCCAATGAACACTTTGCGTGGATGTATATTGTATTAAAACTATTGCATCGTATTTACACATCTATAAATGTGCTTTGATTTGTTGTGTTTTCATGTGTTTAAATTTTTTTAATTTTATGGTTGGTCGTTACAAATCTGCTTCTGTTCTATTATGATACGTCAAAAGAGCTCAAGACTCTTTTTATCACTGTGCGTGTTCCGCCAATGAACACTTTGCGTGGATGCATATTGTATTAAAACTATTGCATCGTATTTACACATCTATAAATGTGCTTTGAATTGTGGTGTTTTCAGGTGTTTAACCCTTTCACCGCCAGCCATTTTTCAGCCCCAAAATACCATTAAACTTAACTGGATAGAGATAAAAAATTAACTGCACTACTGGGAATTCCTCAGTGACATGGATAACATAAGGCCTATCCTAACTTCCCAAATTTAAGAAATTAGGGTCTTTGCATAACAGGCCCTGATTTGATGGGTGTTAGTGGTGCATAAATGCGACATTGGCGGTGAAAGGGTTAAAACAAATTGTTTTATGGTTGGTCGTTGCAAATCTGCTTCTGTTCTATTATGATACGTCAAAAGAGCTAAAGGCTCAGCATAAACAGGAGAGCGCATGGAGAATTGAATATTCAATAATAACAGTTACTGATCACCACTGACTGGCTGCAATATCCAGGTACGCCGAATACAGCTTGCTTGGTGCACCCATGGAGCAAATCCCAAACGGCACATTCTGTCCAGTTTGTTTTAGCACTGCTGTGACCTATTGCCGTCCACATGCAAACGAGATGTAACTCAAAATTAGTCACCTTCCATGTGTTGGACTTACCAATTGATCAAGACAAGCTGCATCATCTAACAGCTGTAAAACAACAATTTGCAAAGATAAAACACCGATTGTGACGCTAAATGAACAGAATGTACCACCAGGCATGGATGATTCTGATTATAACGATGCATGCATTGTTTGACTACAAGCTCTAGTCTGTATCGGTATTGGGTGCGTCTGACTAGGTAGGGAATCTCCCTGGGGTCAGACACGTGTTGGTTGCATTAGGCAACAACCCACCAACCCTCTCCTTCAACATATTCTGATCCTTCCTATAACAAGATAATCGTTGTCATTCAACAACAACATGTATGAGTGTAATCGAGCGAATTTGCATTCTTGTTAGTTCATTGTTTATTTAAAGAATAAATTTGAATATTTCCAAATGTGTTTCATGGTATATGTTTCTGAGAAGGCTTCAAATGTTACTCATTAAGCAGGCATTAATAAAAGTGCACTTTTGTGCAATCTCTTGTGCAATGTGTTTGATACATAATCTCAGATTAGGATATGGGGTCAGTGACAATCTATTTATTTCCAAACGAAGTAAACAAATCCATTCTTTCCAGGTTTTGAACAATATAGGTTCATCAATTCATAATCAACCTACACAATGATGAAAGTTTTTCATTTTGTATGAGTTGTTTGGGATTTCAGTGTTATGAATTATGTTCTTAGCTCAATTCTGTTTGTGTGGGGCTGCTGACAGCAGAATATTCAGCACGTCACATCATTTCAAGTGGATATTCTGCTGCCAGCTGTGGCGGTCAGCCCCCACACATGTTTAAAAAGAACTGTATTCCTTAAAAAAGAGTGTGTGTTTATCACTTTATTTTAACATGTTTTGTATATTCTGCTGCTTGGTATAATTGTTTAATGTTGAAATCAGAAATGGTTGTTTGATAATTTATGAGATTTTGTGGTTGTATAAAGTATGAAGTATTAAAACGTCAAAGTTGTTATTGTTTTATGCAAGGTAATATTGGTAATTAAAATGTTGGGTAACATTATATAAAGCTATATTAGTACTTTTAAAATTATTTTGCTGATTGTTTGATGCAAAGTAATATTTATACTTTATAATGTTTGGTAATGGTCTGACTAAAGTTCTTAACGATCTCCTCTTAGCTCTTGACATGGACAAGTGTCAGTCTTGACTCTCCTAGATCTGTCAGCCGCATTTGATACAATAGATCACACCATTCTTCTCTCTCGGCTGGAACGTGTTTTTGGAATCCATTCTACAGCTCTGCAGTGGTTCTCCTCATATCTAACAAATCGCTTTCAGACTGTCTTGATCAACAACTGCAGTTCAGATCCGAAGTTAATTTCTTGTGGTGTACCTCAGGGATGTGTATTGGGGCCAGTTCTCTTTGTCTTGTACACTGCTCCTCTCTCTGATGTTTTCGATAGTCACTCTGTTATTGACCATTCCTTTGCTGATGATACCCAGCTTCAAAAATTGGCAGAAACTACCCAACTCGACAGCGCTATTCGGTCTATGAAATCCTGCATTCATGATGTCAAATCCTGGATGACCTGCAAGAAATTAAAACTTAATGATGACACAACACGGAAGCTCTGATTGTTTCCTCTCATCGTATGTCTGCAACTATCTCTCTTCCAGAAACTCTTACAGTTGGCAATGCTTGTGTTCAGTTTTCTAAGTCAGCAAAGAATCTCGGTGTCACTCTCGATTCAAATCTCACAATGCATAGTCAGCTTAGTAATCTCATATGTTCCATCAATTACGAGCTCAGAAGAATCAGTGCGGTTCGACACTTTCTGTCTGTTGAAGCCACGAAAACTCTTATTTCTGTCTTTATTCTTTCCCTCATCGACTATTGTAACTCGCTTCTCTGTGGCTGTCTGCAGTATCTCCTGCAGCGTGTTCAAAAACTGCAAAACAGTGCAGCACGCCTCACCCTCAAGATTCCACGCTCTGATCATATAACACCTCATCTTCGTAACTTGCACTGGCTTCCAGTAGAGGCTAGAATCAAGTATAAAATAGCTTGCCTTTGTTTCGGTGCTGTTCACTCTTCTGGCCCTGTCTATCTCTCCGAACTAGTAACCGTCTACACACCTGCTCGCTCCCTACGTTCTTCCTCTGACGGCTGCACACTCAAGGTTCCTCAGGTCTAACGAAATCTTTTGATGAAAGATCCTTCTACTATTTAGCACCTCATAAATGGAATTCCCTCCCACAACATGTCCGCTCATCTGACTCTATATCTGCCTTTCGCTCTGCCCTTAAAACTCACTTGTTTCGGACATATTATAATTGATTAGTGTTTGTGTGTGAGGGTAGGGGTGGGGGATCCGCTTCATTCCAAAAATCTTGTGAAAGTTTGTTTTACAATTCTTTTATATTTCGTAAGTTCTATGTACAATGTGGTAGACAATCTACGTCTTGTAAACTTTAAGCGCTTGTAAAGGAGGTAGAATAGTTTCTTTGTTTAAATTGGAAAATTTGTCTATAATAATTAGTCATGTAACTGGTATGTCGATGGCAGAATGACTTCATTTCCAGTATTGTATCTAAGCTTGATTGGGAAGGTGAATGTGGTCTATGGTTCGTCTTAGAATATTCATATTGCGACTATTTTACTCTTGTATAATTTTGAGAGTGTGTGTGAGTATGTGCGTGCGTGTATATGTGTGTATGTGTGCGTGTGTGCGTTCATGTGTGTGCCTGCGTACATGCATGCGTACATGCGTGTGCGTGTGTGTGCGTGTGTGTGTGTGTGAGGAAGAAAGAGAACGTTGCGTGCAAGCATCATGTTTATTTTACTTTCTAATGATTCATTATTTGTTTGCTTTCAATGTTCTTGTTATCAATGTAAAGCGCACTGAGCTCATGTGAGAAAGAGCGCTATATAAATTCAAATTATTATTATTATTATTATTATTATTATTATTATAATTATAATTATTATTATTATTAAATGATATTGGCACTTTTAGAATAAAGTTGCCCATTCTCACTCACGTAATGGTGTGGCCTTGCTTTGTGGTAAAAAAGGTTTTGTGCGGATGTAAGAAACACAAATTTGCTTTTTTGCCGTAAATCAAGATACGTAAGTTTAGAATAATTTGTAGTTATGGAGTGTATGACAAACCGGAAACAATAATTATACCAAGTAACTTTCGAACCAGAAGCAATTTTGATAAGACATACAACAAACGTCAACATCCTTTTAAAAAATCCGACTGTCCCCCAAACGAGTTGTATTCCAAATCTGTCAAATCGAAAACTACATTAATCAAAGTCATTTTCTGAAATGCTTTATCCCTCCTTCCACCCGATCACCTCCACATGTTCGATATTTTGGTAAAAGCTGTCAAGGCAGTCAGACCCCACACATGTTTAATAAGAACTGTATTCCTTAAAAAAAGTGTGTGTTTATCACTTTATTTTAAACCTTTCACCGTTTCATTTTTGCACCACAATGGTTTAACACCCATGTCACTAAAAGGCATCAAATCAGGGCATGTTATCAATGATCATATTTTCTTAATTTTGGGAGGTAAGGAAAGGTCTTACGTTATACATGTCATAGAGAAAAACCCAATATTGCAGGTGACATTTTGTGTCTACCCAGGTAAGTTTAATGGACATTTTTTGCTGAAAAATGGCTGGCGGCGAAACGGTTAAAATGTTTCTTATATTCTGCTGCTTGGTATAATTGTTTAATTTTGAAATCAGAAATGCTTGTTTGATATTTCATTGGATCATGTGATTGAATAAAGTATTAAGTCTTGTAACACAACAATTACAAGATAATACGTAGAAACAGCGGAGAGACACATGGAAACAGTAGTAAGAGTCTAGTGGCTGGCCATCTCACACAGTCAGTCATCCAGGCAGAGAGAGGAAACTGCTGGTCACTTTTAAGAGTACTTTATTCTTCTAGATTCAAGCGTAGTGTGTGTCTCTCTTTTTCTGGCAAATTATCCCCAACTTATATACACAATCATAGGGCCAGAGGACACATTCCGCTTGTCTCTATCCAGACAAAACATGGAGGCAATCAAATTGTAAAACAAGGGAAAGGAGATTACATCGTGTCCAGTGTCCCACATCTACTAAGGTCATCAAATTAGTGGACAACGACCAAGGGATTGTGAATGGTCAACTCGGACAATTAATGGCGACCATTAAAATGGTAGACAAAGAGTAAAACGGTTTTGACTGTTCGCTCAGAGGACAAACCAAGAACCAAGAATTAGAATGACAGGAATGTGCACCCTCTCTGTACATACCCTATGCATAATATTATCAACTATAGGTCTCTCTGTTAAGGGAGAGCATGACACTCAGTAATAGTGTCATCATATAATAAAAAGCCAAGTGTCCGTGTGTGTGTGTGTGTGTGTGTGTGTCGTGTGTGTGTGTGTGTGTGTCTGAAAAACAAAACGGGCCCATATAACTCCGCCGTTTTTCGACAGAATCGCTTCACATTTGCTATCAGCCCTAACGGGGCGATGGCAACGGCAACCGAGGCGGCCGTGTCATTTGCGCGGTTTTGGCAAATGCGTGAAACGCATATCCACCGGCATCTCGGCACCCGTATCGCCGGTATTTCTGGACCGATTGCCTTCCAATGTGGCAGGTCGATGACCGGGGACGGTGACTATCGAAGTGCCAAACCGGAAGCGAATCGATGCAGAAATGCGCGCGATATACACCGCTTAACCTTTTCACAAATAACTCCGCCGTTTTGTAACTGAATCGCTTTAAATTTGCTGTCAGGCTTGCTGCGGCAGGGGCGAAGCCTGGCAGCAAATTTAAAGAGAATCGGGAGAGAGCGTCACTCTCAGAGCAGCGCCAACGGGAAACGGGGCCTTATAACTCCGCCGTTTCTTAACCGAATCGCTTCAAATTTCCTGTACTCAGCGTTACCAGTACTTGGCGTTACCGTTACTAGGCGTTACCGGTACTCGGCGTTGCGCTAGTAGTATTAAAACATAAAGTTTGTTATTGTTTTATGCAAAGTAATATTGGTACTTTAAAATGTTGGGTAACATGATATAAAGTTATGTTGGCACTTTTGACATTATTTTGCTGATTGTTTGATGCAAAGAAATATTTATACTTCATAATTTTTGGTGATGTGATTTAAAATGATATTGGCACTTTTAAAATAAAATTGCCCATTCTCACTCAAGTAATGGTGTGTCTTTGATTTGTGGCAAAACATGTTTTGTGTGGATGCAAGAAACACAAAATAAGTGTAGCAGCATCCGCTTGATTAACAAAGACGCTGAGCGGATATACAAATATTGTCTTCCTTCATCTGTGATTTGTATTTGTACATCACCGTTCAGTCAGGTGTTTTTATAGTGGGTTTTTTTGTTTTACTGATTTGTGCCACATTGTTGTGATCACTGTATTACTAGCAAAGTAGACTAGTAAGATATTATTGTATGTCTAAAGAGAGAAAAGAGAGAAAGACAGTCTGTGTGTGTGTGTGTGTGTGTGTGTGTGTGTGTGTGTGTGTGTGTGTGTGTGTGTGTGTCTGTGTGTGTGTCTGTCTGTGTGTGTGTGTGTGGTGTGTGTGTGTGTGTGTGTGTGAGAGAGAGAGAGAGAGAGAGAGAGATGAGAGAGAGAGAGAGAGAGAGAGAGAGAGAGAGAGAGAGAGAGAGAGAGAGAGAGAGAGAGAGAGACAGACAGACACACAGAGAGAGAGACAGAGACAGAGAAACGGAATGACATAAAACAGACACCTACGTCATTTATTGGAGTTTAAGATTATGTAAATATGGTTGGTGTATGGGATAATCCTGCCCTGTTTGCTCAGAAAGGCAAACATAAGCCCTCTACTGATTTGGATTCTCCCCTTTAGGGAGAATACTATTGCATTTATAAGAATTTTTCTTTTTTTCTTTTTCGTCCGATTTGACTGACATTTTCAGAAACGTTGCAGGACCATGTGGGTATTAGAAATTTGAAAAATTAAATAATTTCGCCGAATTTTCTGCAAAATATGGCCGAAAAAACGCAACATCGGCAACATTTCAATATTGAATATATCAAAAACGGCTGTTTGGCAGTTATTCAAATTGATGTAAATTTTCACTGATTTCCATTTATGGGATTTTTTTAACTTTTTCAACCGATTTCGCTGAAATTTCAGAAACGTTGAAAGACACTATGCTTATGCTACGTGTCCAATATTAAACCCATTGGCCAAACGTTGGCCGAAATATTGCCCAAAATAGCCAAATTTGGCTAAATTTCACTCTGGAATAACTCCAAAACGGCTGCACAGAATACATTAATATTTTCAGAATTTATTCAGGTGTAACGTTGCAACATTTCCGTTAAAACCTGAACCGGAAGTGGAGATGGAAATGACAAAATGTGGCAACATTTTAATCTTAAATAAACCGAAAACGGCTGCACGAAATGCATTCCTATTTTTTGTGATTATTAAAGAGTATAGATGCAACACTTCCTGTATAAATCAGAGCCGGAAGTGGTGGAGGGAGAATCCTGTCAAAAGGCTGGTGGAGGGAGAATCCTGTCATGTTTGCTCTGAAAAGGCAAACATAAGCCCTCTAGTTATTATTATTATTATTATTAGGATTCTCCCCTATAGGGAGAATACTCTTGTTACTGTAAGAATTCCTTTTCTTCTTCTTCCTCTTCTTTTTTCTTTTTCTCCCTTTTTTTGTGTCCGATTTGACTGAAAATTTCCGGAAAGTTGCTTGGTATTAAAGGATAGCGAAATTTGCAATATTAAAAAGCGGCTACTTGAGGGGAGAATCCTGTCATGTTTACTCTCAAAGACAAACACAATTCCTCTAGTTATTATTATTAGGATTCTCCCCTTTAGGGAGAGTACTATTGCATTTGTAAGAATTCTTCTTCTTTTTCTTCCCATACGCTTTGACCCCAATACGATACGATTGTGATGATGTTTGTGAGTCATGATTCACGCGAAATACTTGCATCTAAAAATAACTCTACTGTTTTCGTTCACTCTACTCTTGGAGACCGCAATACACGAATCAAGAAAAATGTCCGATATAAAAAATAAGATATTTTATCAGACTCGTGATTTCATCAGATTTCACGTCAATCCTGCCTCACAAATGTCAAAATCGGATCGTATGCAGTGTAGCGGGCCTTTTAAAAGCCTGCTACAACTACATGCCATTCGCTGTCAATGCGATGCGGTTGTGACGATGCGAGTCATGATTCCCATGAAATACTTCTGTCTAAAAGTAATTCTACTACTTTTCGCTCTACATACTCAAGTAGAGCCAATACATGAACTTCACGTGAATCATGACTCACATCGTCAAAATCGGATCGTAGCAAACACTCAGTGTCTTTGATCGTAGTCAGTGAATCGATTCGTATGCAGTGGAGCAGGCCTTTTACGGACAAGATGTTCTGGTGCGGTGGTCGTCGTGGAAGTGTCCGCAGAGCGGGTTGATGGTCGTTGGGTGGAGGGTCTGGTATTTGGTATTTGGTACTTTATAGTCACAGAGGCGTCTCTGTCAAATTCGGGTTGCTCTCACATTGAGAGCGCGTCGCAGCCAGAGGCGCGCCACACATTTTATTTTTTATTTGCATGCGATTTTAGCATGACTGATGAGGAAGGAAGGGGGGTGGGTTGCCACTGAGTTTAACGTGTGCTAAGTGTATTGTCACACGGGACCTGGGTTTATTGTCTCATCCGAAAGACTGCACGTTCAGACCATAAGGCCTAGTGCAAAGTGAGAGGAAAAATCCCCTGTACCCTTTGTTCAAAATCGGGTTTATTGTATAGGAGGCGAACGCGTTACGTTACCTCTGTGCCACTATCTTAAACGGGGAGCATCGTCTTCAGTGGCGGTGGTCACGTTGTCTTATTTGGTCCAAGTTGGAGCGTGGTTGTCGGTGGTGTCTTGATTAAATGGGAGTGCGACCAACGGTTTTCATACGAAAACCTCAAGTTCAAGGTCAACGGGTTCAAAATGTCTCTGCTGTCAGGCTGCTCAAGAAAAAGAAGAGAAAAGGAAAACGCATTGAAATATGTTCGAAACTTGGCGATATATTGACTCAATGGTGTTCTGGGGGTGAAACTCAGCAGCGGCGTGATCTTGACCTTGATATGAAAGTATAATGGTCAGTCGATGGCTAATATCCTCTGGAAATTGTGTGGGAAAAGTTATTTAAAGGTGGACTCGGACGGATGAGTTTTTGCAAGAAACACGTCGAGATCACCAGAAAGACAGCCTTTTCAAGGATCGGAACACTCACTTTGCTCTGGTTTCTTAGAAATTAAAACCGTCAAAACGGCGATTCTTCCTTGGCGGAGATGCCGGAGAGAGTAGCCATTTTGGATGGGGTGGGTGGAGGTCACTCATTGTGGTTGAAACGTTTTCTTTTTTTGTAGTGCAGTAAAAAGAAATGGAGCTATTTATTTCCTTTGTTGTGAGCGAAACTCCTTTAGATAAACTGTATACAAATTTTAAAAAAAAAAGAAAAAAAAGGCTTGTATTGCGAAAAAGTTCGTGCAAACGATTTGGTCTAAACGCAGGCGGCCATTAAAAAAGAGACGGCAAACGCCTTCTCTTTGGGTGAAATAATTTGACTTCTAGCACCTCCGCCAAGGAGGAATCACCTTTTTGACGGCTTGATTTCTGGGAAACCAGAGCAAAGTGAGTGTTGCGATCTCTGTAAAGGGTGTTTTCCTGCTGATCTGGACGTATTTCTTTGTGTCTCTTTTGTATGTATGTCTATGTTGTTGTTGTTGGTTTACACTGGCTAAAAGACTCCAGGGATCATCCCAAAAGCGGAAGCACTTGAACACTATGGTACAATGAGCTAAGGATGAGAACATTACGTGTGTTACCGTTTTTGATTACCCCGCCACGTGGTAGCCACACTCCGTCTTCGGGGGAATCTGTCTATGCTCAACCTCCCCCCCCCCCCCCTCTCTCTTTCTCTGTCTGTATTCGTGCCATTGTCAATAAAACAATGTCTGGAGTCTTTGAAGGGTCTCTCTTTCTCTCTCTCTCATTATCTCTTTTTGTCTGTCTGTCTTTCTGTCTGTCTGACTAGAGAAGTAACGATCGACGTTTTTGAATACCGCTACCGGTACGGCAACCTGTAGCGTCATATAAATCTGCGATCTACGTCACGCGCCCTCTTCTTTGCTACACCTCGTGACGCCTAGAATGGGTTCTACAGGTTGTGTCCAGAACCCTTAGTATTTTGCTCTCTTATTCACTTTTTCGCGTATAGATTTGTACACTTCTTGAATGTATGACATACTGAAACCACATATGATCTTCTCCTGTGTGTTTAATGCCATAAAAAGTGTTTGAATAAAAAATATTGCATTTATGAGAGGCTGGTCGAAATGCTGGAAAAATACTATGAAGCAGAGTGAAAGCAAGGAAAACAGGCCTCAGCTGGTGATTTGTTTTTACTTTCATTAAAATAGTCAGTAAATCCTTTGGCTTTTGAGGTTGTTGCTGTTTTAAATTATTAGGTAGCATTGAATATGAAAACGATGAATGAATGAAGCTTTTAACTTAACAAAATAAAATCCAACAATGTGTAAATAATCATAAATAAAATTATTCTGATCCATTCAAACAATATCAATAGGCCCTATCAATCATCATTCCAAAATCTGATTCATGATAGTACACTCCTTGCATGTCCATTGTATCCCCGCCCACCACCACCTTCCCCCTGTTTTATTTTGAACATTCCTCACCCTACCTTTACTTGCTTTTGTCGCTTTGCTGTAGTTCATGTCAACATTCTTTTTTTCTTTACCATTATATTATGTAATGAACATTCACCAACATTTTTTTTTGGGGGGGGGGGCAGGGAGGGGGGGGGGGGATAATCAACACGTTCCATTTATCTTTCTTTTAACTGAACAGACAAACAAGCAAAACCAAACAACAGTATTATAAACAGCACTTTCTCAGTTTTCAATTACCCCCCCCCCCCACGCACACACAAACTGCTTATTCAGGGGTGGTGTGTATGTGGGGGGTGGGTCTTGAAGCCATGTAATCCACCTAAATCTGCCTGGTATTCACTTGTAGCATGATCTTTTTTTATAATAATTAAAAGTACAATTATGAATTAGGCTTGTAGGCTTATTGTGATGGTGTGTGGAATGCACTAACATTAAAAGAAACAGATATCAGAATGAATGAAAAATTGTGTTTTTTGTCCTCTCGGTCATAGACACATATACGAAGATGGTAGGAACAATACTGGAGGCAATGCCCAGAGGCAGTGCAACACCAGTAAAGACCCGATTTTTTAACAATGCAGATATGTGTAGCAGTAACCACGCCTCGGTTAAACCTCATCGGCTATGGTACCGCCACGAAACAGATATCAGTTTTTTTTATAATAATTATTCAACGACACAAAAAACAAATGAAATATGTAAAGCAAGGAATAAATAAAGAAGTATGTAAATGAATTGAATAATTTAAAGAAAATAATAATAATAATATTGAAGAAAATAATACCCTAACCCTAACCCTAGCCCTAACCCTAACCCTACCCCCCACCGTATAAGACGGAAAAACGCAACGAACCACAACTGTGACAAATCGCGGTGTACTGCAGTACATAGCGGGGGGTAGGGTTAGGTTTAGGGGTAGGGTTAGGGTTAGGGTTAGTATTCCAAAAAGGTAATTAGCTAAAAATGTTCCTAAAATACAGCTTTATGTATGGTAAGAAAGGCAAAAACGGAAAAATACAATTAACCGAGAAATGCATGGGGGGTGGCACATCTTTACCTTTACCCAATTTTTTTTCTTTTTTGCTAAGAAATCTTTGAAAATAAAATATTAATGAAACAAGATCGGATAAACAAAAAACAAATTGCCCTAAAATATAAACACCCAATTGGCTCCCTTGCCCTCTCATTATCAAAACCAGGACGTGTTATCCTTATCAATCTTTATCGATTTATACATCGGCAACGCGTGATGTCACGATTCATTCAGGTAGTCGTTGGCGTTGGCGTTGTCCTGGTTTCATCTTTAAGTCTCGACTAGTTCTCCCTTCGCCATCAGCCCACCTCTGTGTAGGCCTACCTCTCCCTAGAAGCAACGTTTTCTCTTTTTCTTACAGAATTTTGTTTGTGCTTGTTTGCCCGTGTCTGTGAACAAAACTCACTCAATGGCTATGAACATAATTGAATAACATCTGGTGCAATCATCGGAAGTCACCCTTGTAGCTTCATAGTCCAGAAGGAAAGTCTTTAAATAGGCCTAGAAATAAGATTTTTCGTGATTTTTCAACCAAACGTTTTTTTCTGGCCAGATATTTCTAAGTAGTATTGGTAGTATGATGCTTAAGAAGTATTATGGTGAGGGATCGCCTCTGTTATCTTGATCAATATGAAGATATAACCGTTTAAAGATACAAACTGCAGTTTGTTTTCTCGTTTTCTAGGTCATTTAGAGACTGGTTTCTTTTGGACTAGAGTGAACCTGGAATAAGATAATGATGGAACAGATTTCAATTTTTGTTAATTGTCTGCTTTGAATCACTGTAAATAAATATCGTCACGTGGCTGGATGTTGCTGATATTTGACAGACAGTGAAAGCATCACATCAAATAGATTCTGTTTAAAGTTTTGAGTTCATGGAGGCTGTCTATCAACACAGTGGCTATTATTAGTAGTCGTTTTGTAACCCCTTCATTTCGCAACAACTCTTCCTCATAATAGAACTGCACAATCAAAGATGTTCCCAACTTTGCTCGTCGTAGGGACTTCTAAAGAGGTCACTATATCGATGGCTTGGAATTAAAACGGACTATCTTTAGACAGCCAATTCACGTATCATTGGATTTATTACAAAGACTAATAACTTGTATAAAACAATGACTGCAGAAATAGAATTTTTTTTTTGCTGTGTAAAAATATAAGTTATTAGTTTTCGTAAGTTCAATAATATGTCAATGGACTATCTAAAGATAGTCCGTTTTGACTCCAGGCCATCGATTATGGTTGGCTGACATTTAAAAAATAACACAATTGAAAATGAGTTGTCTTGTTGCAAAGCTTTGTACTGTGTCTCTGTTCTAATTGTTCTGACTTATCTCTCCTCTCGTGTCGAAATTATTATTACTAGCGCAACGCTAAGTACCGGTAGCGCCTAGTACCGGTAACGCCAAGTACCGGTAACGCTAAGTACCGGTTTCGCCGGGTCCGCGAAATATTATAGTATTACTTTTGTCTCTCTCCCTCCTTCCATCTTCTTCTCTCATCCCGTTCCACCCCCCACCCCCACCCCAACCATCCCCCGCTCATATCGCGCACATTTATGAATGGATGGTGTTGAGAGTTTGCACCAAGATAGTCACTATCCCAGGTCATGCACGTATCAAATGTTGAGTCAGTGTATGGTGTCGTTTCGCTGCGGTTTCTGAAAAGGTGAAGCGGCGCATATCGTGCGCGTTTATCAATTGATTCACTTCCAGTTTGGCACACCGATAGTCACTGTCCCCGGTCATCTAACTTCGAAATGTGAAGGCAATCCGTCCAGAAATATCGGAGATACTGGGCGCCGAGAGGCCGGTGGATACGCGTTTCGCGCATTTGCCAAACCGCGCAAATGACACGGCCGCCTTGGTTGCCGTTGCCATCGCCACGTTAGGGCTGATAGCAAAATTGAAGCGATACACACACACGCACGCACTCACGCACGCACGCACGCATGCACGCACGCATACACACACACACACACGGGCACACACACACACACAGACAGTTGGTTTTTGATATAATAATTCTCCACATAACAGGTTACTTGGACTTTTGCCATGGTGTATTCTCTTTAGTCTCTCCACCACGTCAGTTCCAAGTAACCATTATCGTTGACATACACACATTTCTGGTATGCTAAAGACCTAAAATGTCAGGCCCCAAATAGCAAAAAAACAACAACCAAAAAACAAAAACAAACAAAACCCTGAACAAGGCAGACTCCAGACCACATCATGCAGTGCAGGACTGCCTTACTCTCAGCACCCTGAGATGCAAATGACATGGCCCATGGCCTGTGGTACTCCGGGACAAGCTGCGGGGTTCAGCTGCAGCTGACTGCGACCTTCATCCACTTCTTCTACTTCTTCGATTGCTCAGACAATTTCCTGTAAATTATGAGCGCAGATGCGTCATGCTGCCGATATGCGCCTAAGTAAGAAATAATTAGGCCCAGCATGTCTGACTTAGGCCGAAGGAAATCTTTTTGAAAGTGTTTCTGGAAAAAAAAAGGCAGGAGAATGGACCGGAAAGGCAGAGAGATAGTAGATGACAGCAAGCAAAGGGAAAAGGCAGAGTCAAAGAGAGTGACAGATTAGAGGAAGTTACAAGCACAGAACTTGCAGAAGGTGGGGGTACTATTTATAGAAAAGACCCCCCCCCCCCCCGGCATTCCCACGGGGGGAACATTCATCCACTGAACGGGATTAAGCATCTGATATGGAGAACAAATAAGAGGAGGAGGAAGAGGTAGAAGAAGAAGAAGAAGAAGAAGAAGAGGTGGAGGAAGAAGAAGATGAAAAAGAAAAAAAAGAAGAACAATACATGACAATTTGTATATTACTTTATATTAAATATTATTCGTTGACAGAAAATGAAGATTCCCACAGATACTAATACATGAAATGCAAAGCAGCCCTGACTCGATAGTCTTCAACTGAAATATTTTGTCTGTGAGAACAATTGTAATTCTCTTTCAGTGGCAGGCAAACCATTTATGAACACAAATTCAATGGAAAGTTTGATTTTCAAATCGAACAGGAAAGCCCACCAGTTCACATCAATATGGTGGCCAAACCACAATGTTTCTCAGTTCTCAGTTGTATTTGTGCAAGCACACATACACAAACACACATACGCACACGCGCACGCACACGTACGTACACACATACCCCCCCCCCCCCCCCCCACCACACACACACACACATAAATGCACATATATTGTGAACAAAACATTATCATCAAAGTATATCATAACCATCATCAAAATATCTAATAATATATTATTTTAATTCCATGTATTTCTATTGGTTTTGGTTTCTCCTGAACAATGTCCGAAACGTTTCCCTGTACCGGGTGCCCATACTATAGTAAATAAAGAAATTCAACGAAGAATTGAAAAAGCTTGAGGTTTGCAAAATCCACAACGTAGCAAGAAAGAAATTGTGATATTTGCCTCCAGCAGTCATCCCTGGCAAGAACAGATATGCGAAACGAAAAACACACACAGGAGAAATGCAGATGATGAAAAACACAGAATTGCCAATCAACATTTTCGTCAGTGACACTTCCCGTGCAGAGAGTGAAGACGATGTTTCAGTACGCCATGTCACAATCTGACGAAGTTTTACCGTTGTAATTATTGTTGCAGATACGACTGTGACCATCAATGTACCAGGTAAGGCAGCTCCGAATATGATGCCATCGAGAGTGTCAACCAAATCTTTGTGATTGATGTAGAATCCACCACCGGTCATCATCATTATGGCTTCGCCACTCACCGGGTCGTATACGCATTGAATCCAATACCGATAAGATACAATGAAAAACAAACCAAGCACAATTACACTGACTGACAAAATGATGATGGCCATGGTTCTCGTTCTCATCAGAGTCTGATATTTCAGTGGTCTGAGGACACAGAAACATCTCTCACAGGCAATCATGGCAGACAGGACGTAGGAAACGAATCCAAATTTCAGAAAGAAAACGAGATTGTTGTTGGCCATGAATTTGTTTACTGGTGTTTGAATGGGTTGCATGCTCAAATAAAGGTATGCATTTTCAAAATGTAGAAATAAACTCGAAGTTAAGAAGAGCTCGTCAGATACAGCCAGCATAAACAGACAAAGGTTGACACGATCCTTTAAACTTTGCTTGTAGAAAACTGCCATGTTGATTACATTAGCTGGTCCACCAATTAGGAATACAAATAACAGTGTCAGATCTTTAACTTCACCTGCTATTCTCTCTACCTCCTGGCTGACGATGTTGTGTGGATTGTCCCAGGGTAAATGCTGTGACTCGTTGAACCTGAGTGGAATGCATCCTTTGTTCATTGACAAGTTCTGCACAACGTCCTGTGTGGACATCCTGTCCTTATCTGGTGGAAAAGTGTTTATTGGGATTGGCTGAAAAATATATATGTATATGTAAATGACCTATCAAATGGTTCAAACAAGCTAAAAACTATCGTATAAATTCTTTATTCTAAACATAATAGGCAGAATGTAATATTATGTTCTTCTCATTAGAGGATAAGGATAGTTGTTCGCAGGTGGCCTTGTTGTCGAGCTCTGGCTTCATACGTTATGCACAGATGTAAAGAATTCAGACTTATGTTGAGCAATAATGAAAATAGGTATCTTAAAAGTATACATTTATTTGAAATTATTTGCTGAACATTTTCACTCACCCATGTACACTTTGAAAACTTTATTCATATATCTACAAAGATAATAATATTGTGTTGTTGAAAACTTTCTTTGGCCTGTGGACACTTTCAAAAGTTTTGTCATAGATCTACATAGAACATGATTTTGTGCATGAATATTTTGTAACAATAAAATCCTTTCAAAATCTTTCATATTGCTATATGTATTTCCTTGTGCAATAAATATGCACAACCATGTGCATGGTCTTATTTTTGTTTCTTTTTGCTTTTGCTGTTTTAATCATAAACAAAGTCAATCAAGATTGTAACAGATTGTATGTTAGGTTGCAGAGTGCCCCCTTCTTATGATACGTACGGTACTTCAGACAGTATCCTTTGCAAGTGGTATGTGACGTTGATCAGTGTGCTTTTCTCATGCTCTTGCGTTGGACAAAGCGCCTTTGTCATTCTCTTATATTTTAAAGAGATATGGCTTTTATCATTGGTTGAAATTAGCCTATAGCAGAGGCCAGCAGTAACATGGGGGCTGTACCATAGACGAGTATCTACAGTAATTGAAAATCATGGTACAGTTTAGTCTTAGGAAGGAAGACTATGACTCTCAAACGAGGGGGCCTTTGCACTGGCTCTAGGGCTGCAGCCAAGGGGGTGGGTTGGCTTTGTGGACCTTCCCCAACGCCAGCTGTCCTCAAATCCCTTTGGTCGAGAGGGTGGGGATGTACCCTGCGCAAGGCATCTCCGCTATAAACAAATTCTAGCCGGCCAGTCCACCATAATAGCATCTGTCCTCTCTACTCTCTGGCAGTCATGATCGAAAAAACCCTGACTGGCGTACATGTTCAAAAGGTGCCTTTATGTCATGTTCTGTTATGCTGGACTGTGTCCCGTTTAGTCCATCAGATTTGGGGGTTGCGAACATGCATTTGTGACGTTTTTAGGGCCCCTTGCCAAAAATGTACGATAGCAATGCCCCCACGCTCCAGGTGGTAGTGATCACCCCTATGTTGGGGGTCTACCTCATGGACTAGTTGTTTTGTGACTTCTTTTATGCTGTAAAGAAACGAAGTGTGCCTGCGTTCATTGTATGTTACGTTTGATAATGCCCTTTTAAAGTTAGCTCATTATCGATTAAAGAGTCAAGATTCTTTAATCAGACAATGCATCAGTGTACAAAGGAAATCGTTTTGGTTGTACATAGCACACAATCCAACAACAACGAAAGCATGCACATGGATGGACAACCAATATAAGAGAAAAAAAATGGTAACAACACACACATGTGCACTTCAGCAAGCATGCGCATTTAAGGTGCATCGCAAATATCTGTATATTATTTACACAAACACACCCACCCACACACACGCGCGTGCGCGTGCGGCGCACAATTAGTCTGAATCCGTGTTGTTTCAAAAGTTTATTCATAACATTTTCTAAAACAAACGAATCAATACGTCGACACGATTGCATGCCGTAGAGTATTTGCACCGTGTGTGCGCGTGCATGTTTGTGTGTGTGTGTGTGCGGGGGGGGGGGGGGGGGGGTGTGTGGCGTGTGCGTGTGCGTGTGCGCGGGTGCGCAAGTGTGTGCGGGTGTGTAAATAAAATGTCATGGTTAAATAATATTTTAACCCCTTGACTGCCACCAACGTATTACGTACTGACCTGATGACATCACTGATGATGTCATCAGATGAAGAGTATTGACCCTGATATGCTGGCTTTTGCTCTAACATAATCAAAGAGAGTAATATACCCAGACCATGTTCTCAGAGTGGCTCTATCAGTTGTCTTTTTCATGTCATGATTTGCCCAATTATGTTTTCTTTAATTTTCTCTGGCAGTCAAGGGGTTAAGAACATTTTACTTACACACACGCACACGCGTGAGCACACACGCACACGCGTGAGCACACACGCACACATACACACATTCACATGCACGCACACACACACAGTGTAAATGCTCATTACGGCATACGATCATGTTTAACTGAAGAGCGAGAGAGAGAGAGAGAGAGAGAGAGAGAGAGAGAGAGAGAGAGAGAGAGAGAGAGAGAGAGAGAGAGAGAGAGAGAGAGAGAGAGAGAGAGATGGAGAGAGAGATAATTGAACTGAATTGAATTGAAATTTTTAATGAGGATAAATGGATAAGCAACAATACTTGTTTTCACCATGTCCTCGGCAAAAACAAGTTAATAATAATGTACAAAGCAATCGAACATTACAAGAATTCAAATATACATAAAATAATACAGAGAGAGAAAACTTGAAAACTTGAAAACTTGAAAACTTCAACTTTATTTTTCAAGGATAAAGATTTTAGGCAACGCCCAATCTGTCCTTGGTACATATACGAATATAGAATACAAACATGGCAAGGCATAATATTACATATACATATTTGAACATAAA
>CM065702.1:8421291-8438930 GCA_017654935.2 Phymorhynchus buccinoides
AATTAGATAAAAAGCAATCAGCAATTTATTCCCATAAAGTAAATATAAATAAGGCACCACAAATATGAGCCAGTAGCACGCTCATAGCAATAGACATATAGCATTTCAGCACAAGCTAGCAGGGAAGCAGAAGCATCACACCCCAGCATTTATAACAGCTATTACGATTAGCAGCAAGTAGCTAATAGCATACATACACGCATGACAAAGAAGCCGCATAGGGCACTAAGCATCAAGCAAAGCAAGAATTGTGGAAGCACCCACACTGAACATGAAGGACAAGGAAAGACAACAAAAACTGTTCAACAGCAGCAATTTCCACAACGTAAAAAAGAGCATGAGCAGCATTAGCAAGCAGCAGCCTAGCAATGAAACAAAGGAGCAGCAAACGTACATCCCGCAAAGTCCAGCCAAGAAGCATTTCTTCAAGATAACAGTATTTTAGCCAGCAGCCATCTCAAAGCCAGCATGTCTAGCCATGTTCTAATTAAGAGCATTAAGCAGCTATAATAAACAACACAAGAAAAACAAGACACACAGGACAGACACCAAGCACACAAAGCAAAAAACAGCAACGCAGTCAGCAGTACCACGGCTATTAGCATCAAGGCAACATAAGCCAAATAGCCAAAGCAATAAAGACGATCACGAGCCCATAAGCATCAAAAAAAAAAGACATTTCAGCAAGAAAAAGAAACAGCAGCATACATTTTGAGCCATAAGCTATTTTAAACAAACAAAGGCCAGCAACACAAAGACAGCAGCTAATGCAAACAGGCAATGTGGTCGAGCCAACAGCATCTTCTTAAAGCAAGGCCACGCCCAGCCATGCTCGGCCCGAAATATATTCGACCCAAGCAGCATGCGCTTAGCACCCTATAAATGCAGCAGCAAGCAGCATTTATTGCAAAGAACTCCTAGCAGCACTTTATTTTTTCTTTGATTCGTTCTTTTGTATTTCATTATCGTCATCTTGCAATAACGCCAAAATCCAAACAACGCCAGCAAGCATGGCATTTCTCTTTCGTTGTCTTTGTGTCATTGGGAAACAACCTCCTTAATTAAATGGCCGAAAATTTGGAAAAGAAAACGAAAAAGGGCAGGCGGCTCCAATCTTAGACGGCAACTATTCTTAAATTCAAACGCCCACTAAGACTAGAAACCGTCGCCACAGATCATAGAGCTGGATTAACGCGTTTCCGCCTCGATACACTTAACCCTCTTTCACTCTTTCCTCCCCTTATCTTTACCTGAATTTTTTATTTTCTCCCCCCTGATTCTTCCTTCCTTTGATTTTCCACCTCTCCTCACACAACCCTCTCCGCGTTCCTTTCCCTCCTTCTCTACTAGTTACCTATCTTTCATACTCTATCTTTACTTATCTCTAACCCTTCTTCCATCCCTGTTTCCTGTCTTCTCCCCTTCGTGACACCTTCTCTTATACAGACTTCACTCTACAGTCTTCCCTCTAACGTTAACTACGTTTCTGCACTTTCTATTCTCTTCATATCTCTCCTTCTCTTTCATCCTCTTTCCTTCCCCCTCTTCATGTTTCTCTCTTTTCTTCTCCTCTTCCCTCTCTTTTTGCCCTCTTGTCTTCTCCCTCTCCTCACTCTCTTCCCCACCCATTTCTTCCACCTCCTCCGTTTTACACCACCCCTTCCCCCCACTTTCTCTTCCCTCCTACTCCCCTTCCCTCATCTTCTCTCCTCTCTCCCTCCCTCTCTACTCCCCCATCCCCCTTCTATTCTCTCTTCAATTCTCTCTCCCACCCCCCCCCCCCCCCCCCCCCCCACCTGCCCCCCCCCCACCCCCCCCCCGCCCCACCCACACCCTTTCCCACCTACCCCCACTCTTCCCCCCTTCCCCCCCCCCTTATCTCCCCCCCACTTCCCCCCCCCCTTCCCCCCCCTTCCCCATTCCCACCCTTCCTTCTTTCCCCTCCCCCCCCCCCCCCCTTCCCCCCCCCCCCTTCTCCTCTCTCTCCCCTTTCCTTTTTTCCTCTCTCCCCATTCTACCATCCCTCTTCTGTCTATCCTCAATTATCTCTCCCCCCCCTCTCTCTCTCTCTTCCCCGTCTCTCTCTCTACCATTTCCCGTCCTATTCCCTCTCTCGACTCTCTCATATCTCTCCCCCCCTGTCTCATATCTCTTACAGTAAAATCAAAGCTGTCTGAAATACCAGATGCTCTAGAAAGCCATTCCTGTTGAAGTCGGAGCGACACACTTTTCCAGTTCTTTGAATGGTGTGGTGCTCCACGTGATGGGTAATCAAAGGCTACTGTCACAACGCATGTTCTCATCCCTAGCTGCAAAGGACAATAAACCGATGGGTGAATGCCAGAACTGCCCATCTGTGCCCTTTATTCCTTTTGAGATAGACCGTTCTGGCAGGCACCAGGTCACGAAGCATAAACTACATAACCCTTTCACCGCCGCAAAGTCGTCATTTTAGCACCACAGTGATTTAACACATATGTCACTAAAAAGGCATCAAATTGGGGTCTGTTATCCAAAGACCCTATTGTCTTAGTTTTGGGCTATTAAGGATAGACCTTATTTTCCATACATGTCACAGAAGAATCCCCATTACTGCAGATGGATTTTGTTCTCTACCCAGTAAATGTAATGGACATTTTTTAGCTGAACTATGGCTGGCGATGAAAGGATTAATTTCCCAGGTGTGTAAATCTTTTAATCTGTCTCCCCGTTGCAGGTTCCACGGACACGGGGTCGTTGTGATTCGGTTCAGTTCCACCATGGCCCCGACCTGTCTGGCCAATGTGTGCACTCCGCAGGCGGGACTGACCGTGGGGGATGTCGTCGATGATGTGCACGGTGGCCACCACCACCACCACCACCACGCCCGGGCCTGTTGGCTGTGCTGGTGGGTTTCTAGTCAATAGAGGCAGTGTTAGTAGTAAACTGAGCCCAAAAGATTAAGCAACCCCCTAACAATGGTGCGGACATTACCCACAACGTTATCTGCACATGCACAAAGTTAAAGTAGGCATGTGGCTCAGTAAATAGATAGGCTGAATGTGTATTGATTTACAACAAAAAATGTACAAATCACTCCCCCAAAAAAATTGTATTTTGCAAAACGAACAACCACTCATTGGTTCAAACCACGCTGCTTTGCAGGACGGGAAGGAAGAGCTAGTAACTGCTATGAACCTTAAATGCTTCAATGAGATTCCCTCTCCTTCTTTCTCTAAAGGGTTATTGAAACTGGGATATCGTTGCTATATGTATTTATTTAGGCGATTTGCTACAGCGCTTATCCTCAGATATACCCCCCCCCCCCTCTCGACGCCCCCAATGCCTTTCTATGCAAACAATGTATGAAACCATCCCCACCCCTCCCACCCCAACAGTATTGTGTTTGCATGATCTTAAGGAGGGAGGAAAGGGTGGGATCTAGGAGGGTCTGTTTTGAATATGTGGGGTTTAAATTAAAAATAATAAAACTTGCTTTTTTTTCTGAACTGTCCAGGCTTGCACGGGGGTCCAGACGACGGAACGCGGGATGACGTTTCATTGACAGTTTCCGCCGTGACTAATTTACTTCTGCGACGTGTTGATGGGTCCTGAAATGGGTCGCTCCTAAATGACCCCTTGGCCAATGTCAAGGATATGGACTGGACCAGCTGGTCTCCATCCTCAATACATCCCTCAAATACAAAGCATCAAGATCATGCCAAAGTTGGTGTATGCACAAAGAAAGGAGAACGGCTCTCTGAAGGAGGGTGTCGCTGGATGGGCACAGAGGAGACGCAATCGATGGAAAGAACTGCTCGTATTACGCAGAAGACCTCGACTGCTTTGCTCGTATCTTTACAGACGGTTCTCTGGAGGAGAATGTCGCCTGGGCATCTCCTATGTTGTCGTGAAAACTGGAGCCACGTCGAGGAAGCGAAGGGACCTGCTTACTACGGCGACGAATAATTCAGCTGTAGTGACGTGGAACAAAAACGTTTGTTGCCCAGAAAAGTGGAGCCACAATCGAGGAGAACGGATCTTATCACGGAGGAAGACACAGCTGCTAGGATGTGGGAGTGTTTGCCGTCCCCCAAGCCCTCTCCTGACAACTACTGTCCACCAACTCCAGAGCTGAAGCCAGTGCCTTGCTCTCTGCAGGCCTTCTCCTGACTCTCCAAGACCGCCCCCAAACTTTACTACGGCATCCATCTTCCTCTTCACAGACAGCGTGCTCATCTAGACGAAGGTGAGTACTGTGTATGTCGCTCACGCGATGTATAATGCACCCCATTGTAATAGTCTGTGGGGCCATGTCTGTGGGGCCATATTCCCATTGTAATAGTCTGTGGGGCCATGTCTGTGGGGCCATATTCCCATTGTAATAGTCTGTGGGGCCATGTCTGTGGGGCCATATTCCCATTGTAATAGTCTGTGGGGCCATGTCTGTGGGGCCATGTCTGTGGGGCCATATTCACGTTTAGCCACGTAAGAGCAGCAACCTGTTATCCCCCACCCTGCCTGGTCCCGTGTCTACTACGGGATGTGCGACGTCATTGATGATGTCATAACTTTAGATGTCATAGCCCTGGAATGATGGTTTTTGGTTTAAGCAAGCCAGGAAAGATATATCTCAAGACCATTTTCTTATTTTCCATATGTGTGACCCCGCACAGCACGAAAGGGACATTAAGTGTCAACCTGACCATTCTGAGAGAATTATACATGTGACAACTTCAGACAATGCTCTTCCTACTAATACAAGAACCATTATTGTATCTTTTTCCGTTCCAGAGTTATGAGCACTTAAAGTTAGTAAGGTGAGCACTGGCCATTTTGATAAAAGTCATAAAGTCTACTCTAGTTGGTGAAAATGCATCATTAAAGCACTTATAAGACCATTTAGAAACAATACTAAAGATTGTCCTTTATAAATATGAAAGATAAGATGTTGGAGAACACAAACATACCCATGACTCAAACTTTACAAAAGAGATTTTTGACTTCCCAAACCTATTGTGATAAACTAGCCCAGGTACTTAATGCCCCTGTTGTGGTGCTGGGTCACATATATAAAAGATGATCTTTAACCAGCCTCAAAATGTCGGAAAGCCAGATTTCGCTGATTTATGCAGGTGTACTAATTCTGTGAGACCAAAGTACGTTTTGATTGAGTTATTGGGATTTGATTTCAGGCCCAAAAACAAGCCCGGCTGAGCAGTTCTCCCCTCTGCAGCCATGTCCATCCAGCCACATCAGCATCTCAGCCCAGCTGAGCGGTTCTCTCCTCTTCAGCCATGTCCATCCAGCCACATCAGCATCTCAGCCGTCTGCGGTCAGCACCAGCATGTCCGCTGGCATCTCATACGAGCTCCAATGTAGCCATGTGCTCTCTGCATCGCCGAACTTCTATTCGTCTGAAGCATGTCTGCACCATCCGTGGAGCCAGCATTGCTTACAAGGTAAGTTTATTGTCTCATTGTTCTCATTTGATTTCGTTGAGTTTTTTTGGGGGTTCTTTTAGTGCTTCTCTTATCTCTCTCTCTCTCTCTCTCTCTCTCTCTCTCTCTCTCTCTCTCTACTCTCTCTCTCTCTCTCTCTCTCTCTCTCTCTCTCTCTCTCTCTCCCTCCAGTCTGCTCTGCCTTGCATGCATTGAATAATTATTTGCCTTTTTATCATTACATGCTTCATGAATTATCTCAGTAAGGCCTGTTCATTTATGTGCTCATGCATATGTATGTGCTTGTACGTGTGCGTGCACGTTGAGCTTTGTTGCTAGTTCTGAATGGTCATATTAAAATTTGGGTCCAATAATTCCCAAAATGGTGTTCTTTTTAAAGGTGCCCCCCCCCCCCCCCCTCCTTCTTCACTTCAGACGTCAACTCTTCTTCAGACGTCCGCTCTTGACTTCAGAATTCAACTCTTCACTTCTGACGTCACCTCTTCACTTCTGACATCCCTCTTCACTTCTGACAACTATTCACTACAGACATCGCCTCTTCACTTCTGACGTCAGCCCTTCACTTCAGACGTCACCTCTTCACTTCTGACGTCGCCTCTTCACTTCTGACGTCACCTCTTCACTTCTGACATCGCCTCTTCACTTCTGACAACTATTCACTACAGACATCGCCTCTTCACTTCTGACGTCAACCCTTCACTTTAGACGTCACCTCTTCACTTCTGACGTCGCCTCTTCACTTCTGACGTAACCTCTTCACTTCTGACGTAACCTCTTCACTTCTGACGTCAACTCTTCACTTCTGACGTGAACTCTTCACTTCAGACGTCAACTCTTCACTTCAGTCAACTCTTCACTTCAGACTTCGATTTTTCCTCAGACGTCCGCTCTTCACTTCAGACGTCAACTCTTCACTTCAGATGTCAACTCTATTTCTTCAGACGTCAGCTCTTCACTTCAGACAGATCTTCACTTCTGACGTCAGCTCTTCTTCTTCAGACGTCAACTCTTCTTCTTCAGACGTCAACTCTACTTCTTCAGACAGTTCTACAGGTGAAAATGTTACCGTATGTAAGGATGTTCAAACTGCTCACTGAACATAACTTTGTGAATATTTTATAATGAAGCACAAAACGGACAATACAAACACATTGAGCCGAATAGGATATTGTCTTATTTAGTTGCATATGCGGGTATTGTTTTGTATGTTTTTTGTGCGTTGTATAATGCAAGACATCAACAAACATATTAAGGACCACTGACGTAAAAAAAAAAAAACAGGATTTTTTTGGGCTGCTAAACTGAATTGTGCTTCAATTGTATGCTTCATCAAAATTGCTGAAGCCTGCTGATTCGTTTTGGGTACATTTTCAATCGATCAATCAATCAATCAAAATTTATTGTCTTTAAAAAGATAAAGAAAATCTTTGTCTGGCATGCACATAAAACAAACATAATGAAGGAACGCCATTTAGAAACTCATCCCAAATCAAATTTTTCATTATGCGCTAGCACTGAAGATATGTAATGAAGTCCCATAGTTTAATTGGTTTGATTTGATGTTTCCTTGCATTGTTACACAGGAAACCGCTGAAATGAAAATATCCAACAACGAATCTAAAGGCTTCAACAGTGTTTGTGAGTACCAACAGTGGTCCTTAACCTTTGTTGATGGCCGTAGGCTTTATTTTGTTTTCTGGTTTGCTATGTGGTTTGGTTTTTTCCCCTCCTCCTATTACGGGGCATGTCTGGTAGCACCAATTTATTCATAGGCAGCTATGAAGGCGGAGGCAACCACCCAGAGAGGACACTGCACAGCTGCTGAGTCGCTTAATTAAGCAGAGCTCAGTAGTGTTGTGATCTTCTTCTGCGTTCCCAGGCCATATGGCCATAATGGGTAAGGTACGTATGTGTCCGGTTTTCAGTTTTCACTGGTCTCCCCGCTGCCTACAGCCGACACATTGTGATTTCTGAGGAGCTCGAGGGAAATTATTTGGAAGATTTTTTTTATATAAAGGCAGGAGAATGAAGTCAGTCGTCAAAGATAAGGTCAAGGTCAAGGAGATCGCTTGGACCCTGAAAATCGGGGGGGTCGGAAAAAATGGAGTTCCCAATATGAAATCAGGTGGGAATGTTGGCTGGGTATTGTAAATGTGCCTTTTGGGGTCAAAGTCATGACCTTGATGTGTGACCTTGAAAACTAGCAACGCGGGTGATTCTCGGATGCTTTTATGGGAAATCTACTCAGCAAGATAGGGACAGTCAGCAGCAGAAACAGTAAGATAGTGACAGTGTGCAGCAGCAGCAAGATAATCACAGTCATCCTCCGAAGTCGGGGTGTGGCTGCGTAACTCCGCGGGTGATTCTCGAATACTACATTCGATAACTTTTCAATCTAGTTTAATTAAGGGATGTTACGTCAAACTATGGTTTGCGGATGCATGACTGTCAGAGAGAGAGAGGGGGGGAGGGGAGGACAGACAGACAGACAGAGAGAGAGAGAGAGAGAGAGAGATGAGAGAGAGAGAGAGAGAGAGAGAGAGTGTGTGTGTCTGTGTACGTGCATGTGTGCATGCATGCAGATGTAAATGTGTTTGTGCGTGCGCGCGTCGTCCAGTTTCAACCTTTTAGTTTTACTCCTTTGGCAAACACCCCCCCCCCCCCCCCCTCTACCTCCATTATAGTCATTTCCACACGTAGCGGAACCTTTTGCCTTCCAACCATTCCATTTTGTACATTGCAAATTTCGTAATGCCATGCCAAACGTATTAAAAATTCATAGTTTGGTCAATATGTAAGCAAAATGCGTTGTGCTAAATGAATCGACAATTTCGTATTTTAATTGGATTTCCAAACCAGTGTTGTCCGGGGGGCGGGCAATGGAAGAGGGATTCGTCCACCCCCTTCTTACCCCCCCCCCCCCCCGCTACACACTGCCAAACCAAGGAACCCGCCGGTATGTTCTGGAACATTGTCTATGGCTTCTACACTTCTCAATATTTTGTCGACGTTGGAATTTAACCAGAATGATCTGAACATAATTCACGCTCACTATTTGGCTTTTTGGTGGTTTTCCAAACCAGAGCGATCAGGCGGGCAAAGGAAAAAGGGATGCGTCCACCCATCTTCTGCCCCCTTCAATTCTGCACGCTGCCAAATTGTCCAGAAATTCACCGTTGGGTTTTTTGTTTGTGTCTCAAGCCACAAAACTATAACACTCACTCTGTCGGTCTGTCGTCAGTCGGTCCAAAATTGTCGCACATTTTGACAAAATTGTCGCACTTCAAATCGAGGCTACACTTCAAAATTAATTGAGGCCGCTCTTTAAAATGATGTATTTTAAAAGCGTACAAAATAATAAACATACGTAATACAGACACTACAACAGACACGACGACGGTATGCGGTGCTTCTTTCGATGAGTATAAGTAGGATACATAGTTTTAAATGTTTTCCGAAAGATATAAAAAGTTACGAAATGATGCAGAGATAACATTCTGGTTTACAGATTAAAATTATTGAAAAGCCAGGGGAGGTGCTCATGATTGGAGTGGTAAAAATAGACCGCGTGCCACAAACTATTGCAATTTCGCGCTTGTTTTTCTTCTTAAAGTTCGCTACCCGTTTTTTTAAACCGTTTTTTTTCAATGACTGACATTGCGTCATTTAGTGTGAGCGTCATCGTTTTACATTAGAGTCGGCCCTCATCTCTCAACTGTCATGTTTTCTGAAGAATATTCGAAATTTAAAAAAAAACCGGACATTCCGTTACAATTTTTGACACGGTTTGGGCACTACACTTAAAATGTAACAAAATACTTCGTCCTTCTAGAGAATAAAGGATTACAGAGAGCGAAAATGAGGTGAAAGGTCGATTTAGGTTCCATATTTTTTTTTCTTATTTTGTGTTCCTGTTCCTATCTTGTGTGTGTGTGTGTGTATGTGTGTGTTCGTGTGTGCGTGTGTGTGTTCGTGTGCGTGTGTGTGTGTTGTTCGTGTGTGTGTGTGTGTGTGGTTCATGTGTGCTCATGTGTGTGTTCGTGTGTGTGTGTGTGTGTGTGTCATGTGTGTGTTTCGTGTGTTGTGTGTGTGTGTGTGTGTGTGTGTGTGTGTGTGTGTGTGTGTGTGTGTGTGTGTGTGTGTGAGAGAGAGAGAGAGAGAGAGAGAGAGAGAGAGAGAGAGAGAGGAGAGAGAGAGAGAGGAGAGAGAGAGAGAGAGAGAGCACTTTGTTTTAAGCGTTTTTTTCAACTCTTTTGGGTTCTATCTCCTCCCTCTCTCTGTCCATCTTATCTGTCCTACTTTATCTTAGATTTATATATATATATATTTTATTTAGTTCAATTTCATTCCATAAGCTTTTCCCCCCACGTTCGATACTATTCCAAATCACTGTTGACATTCAGTTGTGGCGAGTTGAGCCCATTGCTGTGAGAGGGGCACAGGGATGGAGACCACGTCCACTCCCTCCCTACTCCCCCCTCTGCACTGCCGAATTGTAAATGGACCCTTCCTTTGCTTAGAGCTTTTTGTTTCAGAAACAAATGTCAAAATTGTCACCCAAATCCTATTCAGTAAACTAAATGTTGGTGCTTTCTGACAGACTTTTGGTCTGTGGGCGTTCTTATATTTTCGGTTTGCATTTTGTTTCTTTCTAAATTTGGAGTTGTTTTATTTTGTATCTTGCATTTTTTCTTTTTTTTCCAACTTTTTTTTTCAATGAATGAATGAATCAAAAACATAAGCAAACATATACATGCAATTTACAATTTAGCATACATCCATTCTTTTTGTATCTTGCATCTTTGTCTTGCCTTTTGAGCCATGTGTGAAAACGAATGCGTGTTGTAAATTAAGTGACGTGCGTGTGCGTGCGTGTGTGTGTGTGTGTGTGTGTGTGTGTGCGTGTGTGTGTGTGTGTGTGTGTGTGTGCGTGCGTGCGTGCGTGCGTGCGTGCGTGCGTGTGTGTGCACGCTTTGAAAGAGCGAGGGAAAGAGAGGGGGGGGGGGGGGGAAGAAAGAGATAAATATATAAAATAGATTTTATTTAAGCCAAAAACTAACTTACATCCTAGACGACATTAATGTCTTTGTTTTGCTAGTGGGCGCCTTTCAAGTCCATTGCACATATTATCCTCTTTAATTTCCCCCAGACTCCCTACCCGTGTAGGCTATATACAAATATGTCACTTTAATTATACATGTTTCTCAACTTTTACATGTTTATGTAACCAGGGTCTGATAAGTTTAGACCGAGGGCTGCTAGCTTTATGGACTATAGTTTGTAATGATGTAGATGACATGCCATGAATTGTTTGTTTTTCAAAATGTCTTCAAATTACTTAAGATATGAACGCTGGTAGGATAGGGTTAATGTGTGGTTGGCATTTGACATGGAAAGATAAAACCACTGCAGTTAACGGGACAAATACGAGTTTGTTTCCAATCACATCTTTCGATATAACTATGTCGCAATAAAACAACAACGTATGTAGACATGAACTAAATACTCTATTGCCTGTGCCATGTTACACATGCTGATGACATGCAGTCAAACATATTTAGAAGGAAATCCGTCATCGTCCTGAGGCAGCGGGCAACAGGTTCGGCTGGCACACACGGAGGTCTTTCAGTAGGACTAGTTCCCCCATCTTCTGGAAGTTCTATGCTAGTAACTTCCCCTACTCTTATCACTCTCTTTGACTCTGCCTTTTCTCTTCCTTTTGCTTTCTGACGTCTATTTATTTCTGCCTCGTTGGTCCATTCCCCTGCCTTTATTCATAAAGTTTCTTATACGTTTTGTTTCCTTTGGCAGTAATGACATGCCAGGTGTTGTGTTGTGGACGGGCGGTTAGGCAATGCTAATGTGAGCACTTGAATGGGCACTCTGCGCCTATTCTGCAGTGGGTATTAGCCTGCACGGTGTTTCTTTTTTTTTCTTTTTTTGTTCGTGCAATGCTTATAAAATGTATAATATGTGAATATACTGATTTGCCATGCTTTCTTAAAGAGATACATGTATAATTAATTATTCACGATTTGTAATGTTTGTGATACAGTGATCTTAATTTGAATGCTTCTAATGTAATCCCATTTTAAAGAGATGTATACGGTAATTTATTCATGATGTGCAGCGATACTCTGTGAAATGGTGGTCTTGGTTGATAATTGTAGTCTTGGTTTGAATGCTCATAATCTGATCCCATGTATCTTAATGTTACTATCTTAGTATTAGGCGTATGTTATTATGCTTCTGTTGATTGTGTTGTTGATTGCTTTAAATATGTTCCCAATTTAATCCCATGTGTCTTAATGTTATCGTGCTTTCTGTGATTGTTTTGTGATATGTTTTTAAAATGATTTAATGTTGCACCTGAATGTAATTTCTCTGTTGAGATAATAAAGTATACTTGACTTGACTTGACTTCTTATTGTTTTCGGTTATGTATTGTGCAATTGTACATGTACACAATATGTAACTTTAGTATTGCTTATTTTGTGTTCATTTTATATGATTGGTTGTACTCTAGGAGTGAGAAACCAAGCGGAACGGCTGACGCTCTTAGCTTAGCTTCATTTTAGTTGCCATAGTCTTCAATGAGAAATGTGCGATGCCATACTGTTTTTTCTTGCATGTTTCTTGCATGTTTTTGTTTATTTGTGGAGTCAGTACATGTAGGATGTTGTCGACGTGTTTGATGTTTACTGTGGTGACAGTTCTGAGAAAACCGCTGCTGTCGACGGAACTATAAGCAATGTAAAAATAAAATAACATTTTGATGGTAAAATAAAGAAAGGTAACTCTCTGTAATTAACTCCCTTCACCAAAGTTATTTCCGACACCTAGTCGCCTAGCAAAGTATAATCAACAGCCACATGGAGACAGACCCAAGTCCATCCTCAAAAAAGGATGACCCAGGACTGCCTATATGACCATCACTTACACACTGCACAACAACAGTGGTGGAGAGAATTTGTGCACAAACAAATCAATATTAGCCCTTTCACCGCCAGCCATCTTTCCATTTCCATTAAAGCTACTTGGCTACAGAAAAGATTTTGTCTGCAATATTGTTGGATTTCTCTCTGACACATTTAGAATGGGGTCAATCCTTACTGCCCACATTTAGGAACACAATATCATTGAATAACAGACCCTGATTTCAAGAGTTTTTAATGACATGGTTGTTAAATCATTGTGGTGCAAAAATGCGACATTGGCGGTGAAAGGGTTAATTCAAGAATGGCATAGCCTTCGTTTTCATTTTGAATATCATGCCATATACAGACCCGATCCCTTATGATGTGGTCTATAACTCCGCTTGATTCAGTACAAATACAAGATTATTGAGTGAGCCAATGCATCAGTGTACAGGGGAGATCATTTTGGTTTTACCCAATTTACTATTCTATAGTTTGTACTAGCCTATAGGATATGACCTTTGTTTATTGTTGGCTATGTATTGTGCATTTGTACATAATACAAAATATGTAACTTTAGTATTGCTTATTTGTGTTAATACGATTTTGGTAACCTAGGAGTGATACATCAAGTGGAATGGCTGACGCTGTTAGCATGGCTTCATTTCATTTGCTATAGGCCTCGATGAGAAATGTGCTTTGCCATGCTGCTTTTTATGTATATTAACTAAGTGTAGGATGTTATTGACGTGTTTGATGTTTACTGTGGTGACAGTCCTGAGAAGACCATTGCTGTTGACGGGATTATAAGGAATGTAAAAATAAAAGATTGCGCAATTAACAATGAACACATGGACATAGACAACCAAATATGTATATCTAATGTATAAATATTTAATATTTATGTTATATTTTGTAATACACTTGAGACGTTTTCGATGCGCATGTTTAAGGGAGAATTTAAAAAAACCCTAATGATATTGGGATAAGGATAATAATAATAATAATAATATAATAATAATAATAATAATAATAATCCCTTGTAACAAAATGTGATAATAATAATTCCTTGTGATAATGAAACTGTGATCATCATATAATAAAAAGCCAAGTGTCCGTGTGTCTGTCTGTCTGTCTGAAACACACAAAACGGGCCTTATAACTCCGCCGTTTTTCGACCGAATCGCTTCAAATTTGCTGTGAGCCCTAACGGGGCGATGGCAACGGCAACCGAGGCGGCCGTGTCATTTGCGCGGTTTGGCAAATGCGCGAAACGCGTATCCGCTGGACTATCGGCGCCCGTATCTCCGGCATTTCTGGACCGATTGCCTTCACATTTGGCAGGTAGATGACCGGGGACGGTGACTATCGGTGTGCCAAACCGGAAGCGAATCGGTTCAGAAACGCGCGCGCTATACGCCGCTTCACCTTTTCACGAATAACTCCGCCGTTTCTTAACCAAATCGCTTCCACTTTGTTGTCAGGCTTGCTATAGCCCGGGCAGAGCCTGGCAGCAAATTTGAAGAGAATCGGGAGAGCGCGTCACTCTCAGAGCAGCGCCAACGGGAAACGGGGCCTTATAACTCCGCTGTTTCTTAACCGAATCGCTTCAAAATTTGCTGTACTCAGCGTTACCAGTACTTGGCGTTACCGTTACTAGGCGTTTTGTTTACCGTTACTAGGGAGAGCGCATCACTCTCAGAGCAGCGCCAACGGGAAACGGGGCCTTATAACTCCGCCGTTTCTTAACCGAATCGCTTCAAATTTGCTGTACTCAGTAAGGTGCGGGGGGCAGTAGAACGGGATGAGTGAAGAAGATGGAAGGAGGGAGAGAGACAAAAGTAATAATAATATTTCACGGTCCTGGCGAAACCAGTACTCAGCGTTACCAGTACGTGGCGTTACCAGTACGGTGCATTGCCAGTACTAGGCATTGCGCTAGTAATAATAATAATTCCTTGTGATAATGACAATGATAATTCCTTGTGTAATAATAATAATACTAATAATAATAATAATAATAATAATTCCTTGTCATAATGATAAAAATAATTCCTTGTAATAATGAAACTGTGATAATAATAATAATAATAATAATTAATAATAATAATAATAATAAATAATTATTGTAATAATAAGAAACTGATAATAATAATGATAATAATAATAATTGTGATAATGAATCTATGATGATAATAATAATTCCTTGTGGTAATGATAATAATAATAATTCCTTGTGACAATGAATCTATGATGATAATAATAATTCCTAATGATAATTAATCTATGATAATTATAATGATAATAATAATTCCTTGTAATAATGAAACATTGTTGAACAGCATATGATCCTTGATTTAAGCATACCAATGTGTAGTTGGGCTGTTGGCAAAGCTTGTGTTCAATGGATGCATTAGAATATGTTCAAATTGATTAATTGTTTATATATATTCTTAAAATCTATTGACATTTTATTTGTTTTATGGTTTTTTTAAATTTCATTTTGTACATGTTTCTTTGGGCTGAAAGTACATTTCAGGTTTTCCTATCGTTTTCTAATTTTCCCATTCCTCTCTTCTTTCCATGCTTAATTAATTCGTACAATGCTTTTCATATAAAACTGTGCTCGAACAGTGTTCCCGTTAGTGCTTCACGAGGGGCGGCACACGGGTGTCGATGTCGTTAACCCTTTCACCGCCAGCCATATGTCAGCCCAAAATTTCCATTAAATTTACCTGGGTAGAGAAACAAAATCCATCTGCAGTATTTGGGGATTGGTCTGTGACATATATAAAAATAAGGTCTATCCTTACTTCTCAATAACTAAGACAATAGGGTCTTTTGGATAATATACCCCAATTTGATGCCTTTTAGTGACATAGGTGTTAAAATCACTGTGGTGCTAAAATGCGACCTTTGGCGGTGAAAGGGTTAATTTATGTGGTGTGTGTTCTGTTCTTCAGCCAATTTGTTTGTATGCACAAAGAAGAAAGTTAAGCACCCCACCACTTTTTTTGCTGTAGATGAGATGAAATCGAGATTTATTGCAAATAATCAATAAAGAATGAAACAACATTGATTGGTAAATGAAAGTTTGACTATCTGACTATAAGAAAACGCATAATTTAATGTATGGTTTTACAAATGCATTCTGATATTCTGAAACAAAAAGGGTTGTCATGTTCAAATTAAAAAATACCATGTTTAATTATCAAAGTAACAATTTCATATGGCTATCTGAAAAGTTAATTATTGTGGGAAAACGTCATGAGGAGTGTCCAAAACTCATTTGGCAAATCAAAGTTCAGTAGCGTGTGTTTCCTCCCTGTGCCTGGATGACTGCTTCAACCCTGCGTCTCATCCCTCCTGTCAGACTTGTAATAGCTAATTTGCTTTAAGGGGTGCTTAACTTGTTTCTTTGTGTACATGTGGTGTGTGTTCTGTTCTTCAGCCAATTTCTTTGTATATAGGGGTTCCAGCAGGAGTCTTGAACTTCAAAAAGAAGATTGTGCTGCTGTTCTTAATCATACTGTTTATAAATTATAATGGGATTTAAGATATATATGTTCTTACATCTTTAAACTTGAGCTGTTCTTAATCACTATTCGGTATTTTTTATTCAAATAATGTACTCTGTTATGACTTGTAAAATTATTTAAGATTTATAAAAAAGAAGATTGTGCTGCTGTTCTTAATCATACTATGTTTATAAATTATGGGGATTTAAGATGTATATGTTCTTACAACTTTAAACTTGAGCTGTTCTTAATCACTATCCGGTATTTTCATTCAAATAATGTACTCTGTTATGACTGTTCTTATTTAAGATTTATCAAAAAGAAGATTGTGCTGCTGTTCTTAATCATACTCATCTTGTAAATGTTCTTACAACTTCTTGAGCTGTTCTTAATCACTATCCGGTATTTTTTATTCAAATAATGTACTCTGTTGTGACTTGTAAAATTATTTAAGATTTATCAAAAAGAAGATTGTGCTGCTGTTCTTAATCATACTATGTTTATAAATTATAATGGGGTTTAAGATGTATATGTTCTTACAACTTTAAACTTGAGCTGTTCTTAATCACTATTCGGTATTTTTTATTCAAATAATGTACTCTGTTATGACTTGTAAAATTATTTTAAGATTTATAAAAAAGAAGATTGTGCTGCTGTTATTAATCATACTATGTTTATAAATTATAATGGGGTTTAAGATGTATAATATGTTCTTACAACTTTAAACTTGAGCCGTTCTTAATCACTATTCGGTATTTTTATTCAAATAATGTACTCTGTTATGACCTGTAAAATTATTTAAGATTTATAAAAAAGTAGATTGTGCTGCTGTTCTTAATCATACTATGTTTATAAATTATAATGGGGTTTAAGATGTATAATATGTTCTTACAACTTTAAACTTGAGCTGTTCTTAATCACTATCCGGTATTTTCATTCAAATAATGTACTCTGTTATGACTTGTAAAATTATTTAAGATTTATCCAAAAGAAGATTGTGCTGCTGTTATTAATCATACTTGTTGAAGTAATTATAAAGGGGGTATGTTTAAACAAGATTTAATCAAATAAAGCATATACAGCAGCACATAATTTAAATGAGTGTAGAGCACAACAAGCTTAGAGTTTATACAAGGTACTCCAACATTTTTCAATTACTTAGTATTTGGCTGCCACAAGCATGGAAAATAAACAGCATAACATCAATATTAGTGTACAATGGGAAGAAAAACAAATAAAACAATAATTATTTACCAACAAAAACAACATAAATCAAAACAACAGATTACAAATGGGGTTAAGAGTATAGGTTCTTGACAACTTTAAACTTGGAGCGGTCTTACTCACATTCGGTATTTTATTCAAATAATGTACTATGTTAGGACCTGTAAAATTATTTAAGATTTATGTATTCTTAACTGGTATATAAATGTGTTAACTTTGTGCGTGCAATTTGGCTGGCGTATGTTTTTCATCAAGGTGGTTCTTCTATATTAATTTGGTGTGTGCAATATGGTTGGAGCATTTGTTTCAGCAATGTGATTTTCTTAACCCTTAATTAAATATCTATGTTTAATGTTGTAATTTTGTGTTTGACTCAATGTTAATTTCTCAGTATTGAGATAATAAAGATGACTTTTTCTTGAACTTGAACTGCCCCCTAAAGTCCATCTGTTCGTCTTCATAATAATAATAATATAATAATGACAATTTATATAGCGCTCATTCTCCTTAAGCGCTTCACAAAGAAGTTAATAAAATTG